>PTEX01000103.1:997114-1066027 GCA_003342815.1 Eudromia elegans
TTTTTTTTTTTCATAGCAGAAATTCCACTGTTGGTTGTTGTTTTTGTTGGAGATCTCCTTGAAAAACTAGTCAACTTTGGGGAGCGAGAACAGCTTTTCTCCAGCTCTCAGGTGAAGTGTCAGTAGATGCTTTGTATTTTCTCCCTTAAAAGCCTGCTCCTAAATAGGCTTTCAGGGATGGGACTGAATGGGCGTTGAGAGAGCTATAAAATTGCTGTAGATGGAGACTTCTCCTTTGCATTTTCTTGGTGTCTTGCAATGAGCTGATCGAGTCCCTTGTCATCCCCAGAGTTTGAGGTTTGACCCAGTCTAGCACGAGCAAAGGTAGGATATACAGCGATAATAATGAGATATACAGGACATATCTCTTTATACAGATATAAAGAATGGGTTCAYGGGGGGCTCGCAAGGGTCATTTTCAAGCACAGCTCCAAACCTGGAGCAAATGGGCTAGAAGAAGAGCCTTCCCTTTGAAAATGAGTCTGGGAGGGAGATCTTTAGGTACAGCTGCATTCCGGATATATCATAACGATAAAAGTGCATTTTTTAGTGGAGCCGGGAAGCTGCCAACTGACACGATGCCAGTTCTAGATGCCTGCCATTAACCTTAAAACAGTCTCACATTGTTGGATTAATGAGTCACCCTTGTATCAACACGGAGACAAGCCAAGCATATTATTTCTTCGGAGGGAAATTACTGGAAAAGACAATTCCTTCTTTGCTAAATTCCCACTTTCCCTCCAGGTTTGGCATCCAGTAGCCAGCTGCGAGCGCTCGCTCTGCAGCGAGCCGCAGGGCTGGGCTGGGGTTGTGTGAGGGAAAGGGAACGGGCCCAAACCTGGGCTGGGGACGAGTTTGCCTTCCTAAAATATCCTCTGATGTCACGGCTCCTGGGTGTGGAGCGCGATCGGCTTTTGGAACGGCCAGAGGACAGACTGGGACTTCTACCGCGAGGAAAATAAACAGAGAGGAGAAGTCTCCCATTGATTGGGGCTCCCGAGGAATTAGACTGGAATTTGCTTCACGGCGCTGCATATTTTTCTCCTTACCTCTAATAAGGTTGAGTTAGGAATTTTAAGCCTCCGCTTGCTTACCAAAAGCGGCCCTTTCTTGAGAAGGACAAGGAGYGACCACATGGAGGGCAGGAGGCCTAACAGACGGTTGCCTATTGGAACTTCTGGGCAGCTTTATGCTCTGAGGGCGAGCTAAATAAATATATAAATAACGGGCTAGCTGGGCGATGATGGCGGTGACAGCCTTCACCCCAGGATCATAGGAAATCTCCAAGCCCGGCCAGTCCAGCCCTGCAGAAGCACCAACACAGGGCCTCCCTTTGCATGCAGGACATAGGAAAGGCACCCTGGCGTCAAGGTGCAAAGGGAGCACTACCCGAATATCCAATGCTTCTTTTTCCCCCCTTCCACTTCTTCCCACCTTTTTAGGTTTGTTTGCGTTTGGCTCCATCTCTGCAACTCCCCGTAGCTCATTCCCAGCGTTACGTTAAGGGTGGAATTGCCTCCTCTTCGGAAGAGGCGTCTCTCTCTGCTGTCCCCCGGCCCAGCGTGCTGTCCCCGTGCCAGATRCTTCAGGGGAGCCCAGAAACCCTCCGTAACACACCTAATTATGCAGCATGATCCTAGGGGAGAAGTTTCTTCCTGCCCRCAGCTGGTGCATCTGTACACTGTGCGCTAACGTCATCTTGATCTAATATTTGTTTGGAAAAAGCGCGTGTTTCCCTGCACTTCCAATAATGAACTCAGAGCAACGTCCCTCATGCATTCACCTTCTAAATATGCTCTCRTCCTGAGCGCTCTTCCCAGCCAGGCTCCCTCGGTGCCACAGAAGCCCTGAAAAATGCAAACGTGAACCCATGCTGGCACCATCCGGGCAGCCTTGAAGGCTTCATCACCAAGATGCCTGTCTGTGCAGTGAGGTTTCCCACTTCTTCCATCTCATGTTGGAAGCAAAGACCACGATTTATTGGTTTCTGTGATCAGATAYGTGCCCTGGGTGGTGTAGGTTGTGGACTGCTGGGGTTGGGAGGTTGATGTTGTTGCTTGGAGGGAACCCGTTCAAAGCCTTATGGAGCATGTCACGGCCACCGGTCCTGCTGGTGGTGCTGCTGCGATGGATTGGGTCTCCGTAGGGTTCCTGCTGTCCTCAGGAGCATGCAGCCATCTCAGACTTGTGCATGGGGGAATCGGCACGGCACAAACCACCAGTCCCACTGGGAAGTATCCTCAGAGATGCCCAAAGGGCTGATAACTCATTTCTCAGCCCTGGGTAGCTGGGATGAGGATGTGCTGGCAGGGAACCGCCTGCTTTGGCAGCATCCCTGCCCATGGAGCACCAGTMCTGTGGGTTGGGAGAATGTCCTCTTGGGGGACATTGACCAAGCGGCCAGACACAAGGCTCCTGTCTGGAGAAACAGAAAGGAGAGGAGGATTGAGGGGAGGTGCCTCCTTGCTGGGATGTCCTTGCTCAGCCAAGTGGCTCCATGCGAGCCCAGTTCGCTCYAAGGAAAGCAGCCCGACTCAGCTGCTAATCTGTGCCAAGCGAGGGCAGGGAGCTGTATTGTATATTAAAGCTATGTTAGCMTTAGGAAGTTCCATAACAAATCATATTTTCTCTTGACCTTTCAGTTTCTGGAAACGTAGACACAATAAACAAAYGTGGAAGGGATGAGCTTATGCTGAAATAGGGGGATATAGCAGAGTGGAAAGCATAAAGCAAACAAGGAAGCAATTAAGAGCACAATGAAGGGAATTAACCAATATGCAATCCATTACGTATTTATTTATACTCAGAGGCATAACTAATAATAAACATAGGATTTCCACAAAGAAAACAGTCTCTGTTCCCTATTTTAAACAACCCTATGGAGCAGTGATGGTTATAGATAGAGAAATTCCTTCTATCACATTATCCATTTCCTGGTTCTTTGCAGCAATTTTTATAGCTTTTGTCTGGCTTTGCAGAACGCCTGGGAAGGCTGCGGTGCAGCTCCGGTAGCATCGTGGGGCAGTTACTGCCTTCAAAGGGTTGTGTTTGTGCAGAGCGGAGCAGAAAGGCGTCCTGGTCCGCRGAGGAGCTTCTGGGCACGGCCATTCTGTAAATATTAAATAATCATCGTTGTGATGGTTGGCTTTGAGACAGGTAGACTTTGGGGGTTGGCTTTGCTTTTGCCAAACCTCATTGATCGGGTTTCAGTTGAGCAAACAGCAGCTCACAGCGTGTTTTGGGTCCCATGGGCCTGCCTATCCCAAAGTTTTGGCGGTGGGAATTGGGGGTGGAAGAAATGGTTTTTCCCTGGGCTGTCTGTAATTGGTTGCTTTGAAATGCAGTCTGCGAGTCCGGGCCTCTTCAATTCAATGGATCTACTCAAGTGCTGAGCACTTGTCTTGCGCTTGCTGAACTGGGGCTTTGCGTTCATAAGTGGCCTGATTTTCCAAGGCAGGGACTACCCACAGGCCACAACGACCTGAACAGAAGTTTWGGACGTCCATCAGCATCTTTTGAGGTGTTCTGTGATGTGTTTAGACCTTCAAGTAGAGATACCTCCCTGAAGACGTTTTCACAATAAAGTAACGTGAAACTTGCAGTGTGTCAGCCCTTCACATAGATGCTCTTACTGTGCAGTTGGGCTCCTCTGGGCACCTTCATCATCCCTCTGAGAGCAGGGGATGTCTGTTCCCTGCACAGGAAGGGTGTCTGTCCATCGCAGGAGGTGTTGCAGTCTGTCCCCACCAGAACAGTGCACACGTGGCCGCATTGGGGACATCTCCAAGTCCTTTCTGCCAACATTAAGCTGGTCTGAGGACATYCTGCCATACATTCAGGCTGTGGCATGGCCTGTGGCAGTCACCCAAGGCAGGGCTCTCCACCGTGAGCTGGTCCTGCACGAGGGACACAACATGCCTGTGTCTTCATCCGTCCTTGGAGCTGATCGTGTTGGCCCTGCTTGGGACGATAATGCGGCACAGAATTTCCCTCTTGCAGTTGGATCTGGATGTTATTACACCAAGAAAAATAAATTCTGATCCCTAATCTTGATTTCTTTATGAGTCTGGCTTTAGCTGTTAAAAACCCCTATTTCAGATGTGATTAGAGTTCTCTTTTGTCATGAAGGAGCTTTGGCACCAGCCTCTCTCTCTCGGGTGCTTCTCTTGTGCTCCTGGTGCTTCTGGTTGCCTTGTTGCACCCGGGTGTGCGCGGTCCCCAGCTTCTTCCCTGATGCACATCAGGGAAAGTGGGTGAGAAACAGTTGGCAAAGTTATTCCTTATGCTTTAGGGTTGCCTGCAGCCCTTTCAGAGTTGTCTGTCAAGTGGYATTTCTCTTGTTTCTGGGATTAATTAATTAATTTGCATAATAATTTGGAGATGTTATAAAGAGGCTCATTATTGCCGGCTGCTGYTACTAATTGTATGTTATTTAAAGCAGTGTTGTTTTGTCTTCTGTCTCCATCTAAGGACAGGAGCATGATTTCCAGCTACGCGCAGCGAGCTTGCAAAGAACACAGTTAATGCAGTGTTGTGGTTGGTACAATAAACACTCAATACATTCATGAACATATGGGGAAAATATGGTGAGGTCTTTTTCCTCTCATTTGCCAATTAGTAAAGTGGCTCAGTAGACGTTGCTTGGATGTTTATATTTTTTYCCTTTTCTGAGTTTAGACAAAGTATGGGAAACATCATTCGCCAGTTCTTTCTGAGCCGTTCTAGGGAGATGGAAATGAGGGGGGATAAAAAGATCAAGTGTAGCGAGCGCTGCTGTTTCTAACACGTCGTCAGCCCTTCTGTGTCTGATGAGCTGCGGCTGCTGCCACACGCCAGCATTCAGGCACTTGAGTCTCTTTTAATTATTTACCTCCCCAACACCCTTTAAAGCTGGGGGATCTGCTGCTAAGCCGTTTGAGTGCCACTCTTGTGATGGGCTTGAGCACGTAGGAGAAGTTGTTAAGTCCACTTGGGTGAAGAAGTGATCCAGGGGTGCAGGCAGCTTCACCGGTGTGGACACATCTCCATGGGCCACCTCGTCCCGCTGGGCTCTGTGCAGGACAGTCGAGGCAGGAAACCCGGTGGTATTTCTTGCCCTCCTGGAGTTCCCCTTGGCTCATGGGTGCTTGACGTGTGTCCTGTGGGTCTCAGGCACGTGAAGGTCTTGGTGCTGCCTCCCCGGATCAGGAAAGTTGGCCATCGTCCCCCTCACCTTCCGTCAAGTTGCCTGTTCCAAGAAAGCAGGATACTTCCAAGACATGGAGCAGAAACTCTATTTTGATCCACACATGCCTGAGCTTGGGAGGGACCGAAGGCCAGATTCACTGCTGAACCAAAACCTTGGATCTTCCTACCCTTGAACTTTGGGAAAGTTCAGATTTGGAGCTGAATGTTGTGGTTTGGGCTCATCTTGAATACTTACCTTGTGAGCCACTTAAAACAAAAATAGMATTTGACTTACAAAGAAGTGGAGGAGCTGAATTCATTTTCTGGGTCTCTTCTTTCCTGTACAAAATGTCATGRAACTTTCTGCACGGTCAATGGAAGTTATGTCTTTAGCAAGGGAGTAGAGGCTCCTACCTCTAAATTAAACATTTCCAGTGGGATGTTGGGATGCCTTGGTTGCAAGTTTGGAATAATGTGAATCCATAGCCAAGGTTTTGGTCCATAACAGCAAGTAACTTATCCTGCACAGGCGTTTGCTCCCCCCATAGAGCACCGGGGAGAACGTTAGCAGAGGGCCTCGTGGCCGGATGCACACTATAGTCTGTTCCCAAACTACACAAACTCTTCATTTGTATTTACTAACTTTAAAATCACAGCATGTAATTTCTCTGAGCTCCAGTGCCCTGGCAGACAATGGAAACATCTGTGCACGAGGAAGACGCCGAGGAGCAGGGACCGCGCAGTAACAAAGAGGCGATTCAGGAGCGGTGCTTGGAGGGACGTGGATTTCCCTGGGTGGTGGTTTGGTCGTCGGTGCTGTGCAGGGCTGCATCCCAGCCGGGATTTCCTTCGTGTCCTTAGAAGGACACAAAAAGTCATGGCTTTATCTGCTCCTCCCATGCTTGATTAYACATAGGGTTGTTGCAGCTCAGCTGGACTCCTTTGAGAGCACCGCAAACCACAAAATGATGGAGAGGAGGGAAGTTAATACCCAGGTTGAGGGAGCACAGAAGAGCTGAGGAGGTTGGTGCTGTATGGAGCCTCTCATTGCTGGGTGGCCTCCAGGCCATGACCAAAGAGCCCTGCCATCTAATGATGGTTTGGTGACTTACGGAAACTGGGATGGTGGATCTCAGTGGCAGACACGGCAGAAAAGATGCCCACACAGCAAAACCTGCTATCACGAGCGGTGGCGTTGGCAAACTTGCCGATAACCACAGCAGRGAGCCTGAAACCCTACCCGCAGTTTTGAGGGGGTTTCTCCAGGAAAAAAACAGTTGGAGAAGAAACRTAATGCCGTTGTGAATGTGGAACTCGGTTAAGATTTGCTTTGGTTGTTAAATGACCTTACTGATGGATTTTTACTGTGCTTTATTTTGAAACTGTAGAAAGAAAAAGACTGTCCTCTTCCTCCAGCCTCATTCAGGAAGAAGTCATGGCTTTTAATCCWTGATACCCCCTGGATTTAGATGGTGCTAGAGGAGTTATGCAGCTCCTGCTCCCCGTGGGTTGCTCCTGGAAGCTAGAGCCACCCACRCTGATGTTGGGCTGTCCCTTCTGTGATGCCCCTTCGGGGGCTGTCATGGCAGCAGTGGAGTGTCCGTAGGGATCTCTGGATGTGTCTTGGGTAGCCTGTGCTTGGACACACCTGGATATGCCTGGGGCACTCTGGGAATGCGGAGCAGAGCAGTGGGGAACAGAAGTCATCACAAGAAASCAAGCTATTGCTCCGGATGGGTTAACGAAAAGAGCTTGCCTGGCAAATCCACCCATTCCTTATATTTTTCTTAGCTTAATCCCTTTGCATTTCTTCCATAGGCAGTGAAGAATTTCCCGGGGAAGCAGCAAGCATTTACCTGGCAAGGCAAAATTAGGAAAACATGTGATATAAACAGAGCTGGGTTCAGAGCACTTACCGAGCAGCTGGGAGCGCAGAGGAGCCAGCAGCAGGTGAGCAGCCAGCGCTGTGCAGACGCCTCCGCGCGTCCCGTCCGCAGCACGTCCCGCTCTTGGCCGGGGACGCGCGCGTGCGAGCCATTCCCGACGCGCCTCCTCCTTTCCAGGAGAGCATCTCTAGGAGAGGCTGAGCTGCCGGGCCGGCTGCTTCCTTGGAGCAGCTCCAGGAGCGTGCCCGGCTCCCAGGCGCAGCAGCCGGCGCGCCCGGAGCTCACGCCTCTGGGACCTGCGTGTGGGCAGCCGCACGCTCCTTGCCTTTCCCGTGCAATGGGATGCTCCCTGCCTGACTTAATGCAGGCGGCACGGAGCGCACGGCTTGTCCTCTCCGGGCACGCGAGGTAAATGTATCGTTGGYTTGTTTTTGTGGCAATTATACTCTTTTTTTTTTCCCCCCTTTCTTTTTGCGTAATTATGTCTGATTGTTGCTTTCTGACAGCTTCTTGGCAGGGATGTGCCGCAGCTGCCCTCATTAGGGGCTGTGCCAAACACAATCTTTTTGATATTGAGTAGTCCTCGGCGGCTGCAGCCCCAGATGGCACGTGGAGTAGCAGGAGAATCCAATTACAGCTGCGTAATGCTCTTTAAATTGAAAGCCCCGCAGAAGAGGGATGCTGAGCTCCTCGCCCTTTAAGTGCCTTGGCTGGGCTTTCTCCTAGGACCTGATACGTGGGCAACGAGACAGAAGGGGCTGTCCCTGTGGATTAAGCTAAAAACGCAGTGACGCAACAGGCTTTTGATGTCCTGCTTCTCCACGTGCAAGGCCCGTGTGCACGTCTGGTTGCACCCGCTTTACAGGTGAGGGAGCTGTGGACAGGCTCAGCCCATGGATGTCCGGCTAATGAACCAGCTCAAAAGGCCCTGGGAGTGGTGAGAAGCTTTGGTGAGATGTGCTGGCTCTTGAGTGATGGGGAAACATCTGCAGGCTGCTTGGTTTTCCTTTGCTGTTGTTGAAAACGGTGCATTTATCCTGGCTTTTCGGGGTGGTGATTGTGTTCTGCAATGCAAAAGCTCAGGTCGGTGCTGTGCACAGGAGGATCCCAAGGGCTTTGCAACCTGCAGGGCTGCAAACCGAGAGCAAGCGCCTGGATACTGGGGAAAGGCAGAGGAAAGGGAGTCTAAAGGATTAGCACTGGTTAGCTGTGTGCTGTGAGAGCTGGCTGCAAGCTTGTGCATGCCCAGCACAGCTGGGTGGGAGCAGAGGGGTGGGCAACCAGGCGAGAGCAGGACCGGGAGCCGCTTTGGAGGGGCCATTGCTATCACAGGCAACACAGACACAGAGGAAGCTGGTTGCATGTACATGCTGGGGTTGTGTCTTTTTTCATGTATCTCACTTTTTTTTCCTCCTCAAAACCTTTGGGGCTTTATTAGTGTTCTTACTGGGTTAGTTGAAACCACTTCTTCATCGGAAATTCTACTAGTTTTTACTCCAAAGTATATATAAAGATCCAATACATGCAAGCAAAGCAAACTAATTTTATCAACCCAGGATGCATTTATAGCGGTTTCCTAATTAGCTGAGAGTCTTGAGGAAAGCCATTTCCAGCGAGAACTGGACCATTTTGAGTGATGCCGAGTTGGAGTGATGCCTCCCGGGCTGGACTGGGACACGGGTCCCGGGTGGTCAGCTGTCTGCACAGGGATGCAGCCATTCCCCAAGCGCAGTCGGTCGCTCTGGACTTGGTTTTTTGGAGGACACGAGGTGGGGACTTGTCCTCAGCAGCATGAGGAGCGTTTGCAGCCCTCCCTGCTCCCGCTGCCCGGCACAGACCATAGCTCATAAATCTCCTGCTCAGCGGGGAGCGTTTGTGCCATAAACTAATTAGGCAACGAGTCAAATCCCACAAACACCTTTGCCCTCATTAGAGACCAATAACAGCGGCGAGGAGGTGCTGAAATGCCTCGTTAGCAGCGCGCGGGGCCTCCTCTCCGGCCAGGGGCTGCACAAACAAACCATGCGCCCGAGGACGTGGGGGGCCGAGACGTTGTTTTGGGGCACCGCTAATGAGTTACGTGGCAATTAGCTAGTCCAATACCGCGTGCAGGTCTGGGGCTCGTGGGCGCCGGTGTGTGCACAAAGGGCCCCAAGGATGTAGCTGTGTGCTGGGCAAACGTGGGATTTTGTGGTCTTCCCGGAGAGCTGCTCTTGCTCTGCTCCTCCTTCCCCACCCATGGTTATCCCATTGAAAAGAAAAAATCTGAGATCTGACCATTATTCCGATAGGAACTGCCAGAATGCAGGGACCATGCAACTGATTGCCTTTAAACCCACCAAGAATGAAGCTCAAGTCTGACTGTTCATTGGTGATTCGAGTTTTCTCATGCTGTCTTCCCTTTTTTGTTGCTTTTTTATCACCTGGGATGAGACTATGTACATAACGGTCTTCCTTTCCCAGTTGTTTGATAAAGTGTTGGGCAAGGACCACAAGGCAAGGCCTGTTAGGCTGTAGGCTTTCCCTCTCCATCCCTTCCCGCCCAGTTTTGATACCACCTCCGAATTAATTTGGTGAGCACTAGCACGAGTTCAAGGCTCATCCCATGACGGTGCTCGCCTCCCGCTTCAGATGAGAACCTCAGCGTTGTGATACGCAGCGAGGGGTCGCATCCCGCCTGGCTTCCAGCTTTCAGACATGTTCGTGGATATCCTCAAGGCTCAAAGATCCGGAACGCAAAGCAGTGTCAGGCCAGCGAAAGGCAGACACCGTAAGAAGGCAGCCCCCGAGCGAGGAACTTTATACAGTGATTGCCACAAGGGGCAGAGAACATTAACTGTGCTTAAGCCAGGCAGAAATTCCTGCTTCAGGAATTAGGCTGAGGCAGATCCTCTAGGCCAAGGCTTCTGCCCGGTCACGTCCCACAAAATACACTCACCGCTCTCTGCAGCGGAGCAGAAGCTGTAGCAGCATTCTTTGGATGCCATCCAGGGAGGGATGTGCAAGAGGGGCTGCTCCTCAGCGCAGAGCTACGAGGTGGTGCATTTGCTTGGGTTGGGTGTCACTGGGAACAGCGTGGAACAAATGGCAAAATCCCTATAAAAGTGGTTTTGTGGAGGGCTAAAATCTCCAGCTGCAGCCACTTCCAGATGTGGGATGAAGAATGACCTATCTCCCCTGCCCTCCCTCCAACTTGAACGCCTWTACATACTGTTCTCCAGCTCTAAGCTTCACCCCAAAGGCCCGTTAACACTTCCACACAGATGTGTTTGGGTGCTGATGGGTCCCTGATTCATTTGCTTTAAAAGCAAATGCTTGCAGCTGGTTGAAAAATCAAGGGAGCCATTTTGTAAAAGTAAAAATAATGCTCAATGAAGAAATCCCTGGTGGATTTCCCCAGCCTTTGCTGCTTAATGAACCAACTGATTCAGCCTGTAGTGTTGAAATAATCCTTCCAAGCACAGTCCCATTAAGTCAGGGGAAAGGTTTTACTGCAGACCTTTTGTTAATGAACCGAGATCTTGCTTTCAAAGGAAGAAATGGGCCTTTCTCTGACCCAGCTTTTAGGTGCAGGTGAATTTCTGTTGTAGTGTTCCTGGGTGACACCTAATCATCAGTATAGCTGGAAATGTTTYTTGCTCCTCTTTTGTTGTTAACCAGGAGAGGTTTGTGGAAGGGARATGCCCTGAGTGCTGTTGCATGCAAAGGCACCTCCAGCTTAGGAGGTCCCTGAGCTGCAAACTTTCAAAGTCTGGGAGAATATTCTGGAAAAAAAAAAAATCACTGTATGTTTATTCTGTTCTTAAACCCTTCCCAAGGCTTCTGCAGGGTACTGACTTAGATGGATCTTGGATGGTCATGATTACAGCCTTCAGCTGGCTCTCATCAGGTTGTGGCCACGTCTTTTATTAAGGGGGATTAGAAGTGGTGAAGGGCAATTGCGTCGGTTTTTCTTCATCCTCTTCATCCTGCTCTCTCCTTTCTCGCGTCAGCCTCTTTGCATTTCATTGGCCYTTCCTCTGCCTGGCCTACCAGGAGGCTTGCAGAAGAGGTCGGTTTGGGGAGGTAGATCTGGGCGCTGACGCTTCTGTGGCTTCGTCCTCTACGTGTTGSAGGATGCTCAGGCCTCTGGCGTTCGAGTGCTTTGCTCTTGGGTACCGCTTGTGCCATAATGGTGTGACCACCGTTATGAAGCATTGCAAATCCTGCTCTCCAGATTTCCCCGTGATTTCCCCATGAAGGATTTCCTTTCTACAGGTCCTTTAATGCTGGAGCTCCCTTGCCAAACCCAAGAAAATTGACTTTAATGAATAACAAGTATTCAGACATAGGAGGAATTGGGACTTACACGAGAAACTCCATCGTTTGCAATAGCAGCGGTGCCTGGGGCAGGAGTGTTGACACATCCAGGACTTCTGCCCCARTTAGAAGAAGCTTTGGGGTCCCTTAAGCAGCTCAGAAAACATGCAGATTTAGTTCCCTATTCACTAGAGATCCCCTCTCAAAATACCAATAGGGATMTTTATTGAATTCCAGAAACAAAGTTCCCCTTCCTTGAGACGGGAGCAGGATTTTCATCCCTGCGAAACCCCGTGTTGGGTCTCTGCCTACCTTAGGGAGGTTCAAGGTGAAGAAAACCTGTCCCTGTTCAAGCAGACAAGTGGTAGGTGAAGCTTGTTAGGAGAGAGGAACGCAGAGGAACTAGACAATGTGATGTTCTTCCCACCAAAGCCATCTGGCCCTCACTTGCCAAACTGGTGCCAAGCCCCAGTGACCTTTCAGACTCATCACTGTGCTTAGAAGATTTACAGCGGAAAAAAGCTACTTCTTGTGAGGAAATTCTTGCTCCTTCCTCCCAGGAGAACATGTAGCCGCAGTGATTCATCTGTTCAGCATCCTGGCTTCCCGTAACTGTCCGACAGCGTCTACAAGGCACAAACTTGTGGAGAATCCACGCTCTCCGCCGTGCGATAGGGTGATGTCAGCCCTTGCTCAGCCTTCTCCTGGCTTTCCAGACTGCTCCAAGTTCAAAGCTTCGGTCTCATCACTGAGAGCCACCCCGCAGGCCGGCCCTGGCTCGGGCGCCGACTGCCTCTCCTGAAGTGATGACATTTTAAAAGGGCTTTGGAAGGACGAAGGTCCCAGAATCCCGGAGGAAATGGRGGTGAAGCTCATTGACGGTCAGGGYCTAAGTTTCCAGATCTGCCGGAGCCAGTGTCTGCCTGTTTTCAGGCAGTCCTGGAAACCACATTGAGCGTTTGCACTGGAACTGCTGTAAAGATTCCCTTCTATTGCCCACCAAGATGTTCTCTGCAAGGTACTGGTTCCCTGTAGGGTAACACATGGAGAAGGAATTCTGCTTTCCTCACATAAATGGAAAAAGAAGTACATTGAAGTCAGGAGAGAGGCTACTGCTTCTCAGGTAAAAGTTGAGGAGAAAAATGAGCTTAAGAGATGGGTCCAAGCCCAGAAGTTGCATTCGGTTTCAAGCGTCCTAAAAATCCATAAGGGGATTTGCATGAGAGCCCCATAAAAATGTCAGGGTCTCTCACAAAACTGGGAGTTGGACTTGGTTTTTGAAGTTTTCTGCCTCCACCAAATTTAGAAGTTGTCTAATGTGGGGTCTTGTTCAGGCCTGTCTCCAATTACAGAGCCATAAACTCGTAGGTCTGCTCAGGGAATTGCATTGGCTGGTGTGTGCGAGCCACTGGCTTCCTTCAAACAGACCAAGGCTGGAGCGGGGAACATGAGAGCAGCACCAAGGCATTTGACACGAGGTTGTCTGAATGYGAGTGGGTTTGTCTGGGTGCCTCTGTGCCTCTTCTTTCAAAGCTTTGGACTGTTTCTCTGAATCCAAACCACATAGATGGTTTTTTTTCTGATGTCAGACAGCTCTAAAAGTCCCCCAGGTGCCGGCTGCAAGGTGTGAGTGATGAGAAATGCACGACCGATTACTTTGGAGACAGTCTCCATCCCGTCCGCAGCTCCCAAGGGATAGTTACCACCAATAAACTCCCAGAGCAGGCAATGCAGACTCTGATGGACRCGTCCTCCATGGTGTTTGCTGGGATGAAGGCTGTCCCCTGTGCAAAGCAGCCTGGAGAGCTCCGAGAAGCGGAAATTCAGAAGGCCAAACGTGAAGCCAATCATCAAAACTTAATGAAAACTTTCTGCGCTCTTGGATTGCTTTGTGGCCTTTCCCTCCTCTCTCCTGCACCTTGCCAGGGTGCAATCTCTGCTAGGATATCCATAAGCTGTAACCGTCTTGGATATTTCCAGGAGACCTGGGGCTGAAATCCCTGCCTGAAATCCCCTTCTTCCTGAAGACAGGCCCTTTGCAGCCAGGTCTGCAGCCCTTCCACCTCCTTGCCCAGGCGTCTGCAGCTCAGTGCCCGGAATGCAGAAGGCACAAGGCATGCACAGAGCACAGGCTATCTGCAAASAGGGAGTGGGAAATGAACAGGCACTCATGGAATATTTTTTCTCTCTGGCATAGACAGCTTCCAGGCAGAGCTCCTTCCCGAAGGACCCACGACCAGTCTATGCTCCTTTTGTTCCCRCCACTTTCAAGGGCTTCCAGGGAGCACTTGGAGCACACGGATGAGTGATGGCTCTGGCCGGCCCGTGGTCCCGAGCAGGGCAATAGGGACCCTTTGCCATCAGCGGGCACCAAAGGTGCTCGACTGGGGACCACTGTGCGTCAAACCAGAGAGGTGTTTGTAGGAGCTCCAGTTCTTGCCTCCCAGCAGACGCTGGAGGTTTGGGGGGCTGAAAGCAGCCCCASAAGAGCACGTGGGAGCAGAGCAGGGCTCTTATCTCCCCCAGACCTCCCCTTGATTTACGATGCGCCTGCTCAGCAAGGAGGAGCGCCAGCGCTTGCAGTATCTGGGCTGCGCTGCTAATGAGGCCGTCACGTTGATTAAGTGTCAGCTGGGAATGTTATCTTGGAGAGGGCTCTCCCTCCTCGTGCGGTGACTGACACTTCTCCTGGCTGCAGAGCAGCCTCTGGGCTCTGCACTCGCCTTCAATGACTAGCGGGAGGGATGGAGCGGGGCTGGTGGCAGATCCGGGATTGCACAACCGCGCGGCCCAAATAAAACCAGTTGCAGATGAGCAGCAGGGTGGGTGCAGGAGAGGAGTCGCTTGGGGTAACAAGTAACGAGCCTTGATCCGCCTAGGAAGGGCTTGTGCCAAGCGGAGCAGGGATGAGCGCGGGAGGAACGATGGGGATCACGGCTCTGCTGGGACGCTGGACATCTCACCRGGACATGGAGTACCACAGGGCAAACAGGTGACTTGGGACATTGCTCGTCAGTGCGTTCCCCAGCAGCAGTGACCTGCCAGCTCAGCCCCTCAGTGYAAATGACACATCTGGCACGTTTTCCTGGGGACCGCGCGCCAAATCTCTTTGYTTTGCTAACAACTCCAGATTCTGTCATGTTCTGGGCCACCCAAGAACCCCAGAGAAGTTAGAAACGCCAGCAAAGCTGCTTGCTTATCTGGCACTGCTGCTGGGATGTGGCAGCAAGGAAAGGGGTCACGAGCTTGTGATGGTCACCCTGCTTGTGACGGGCACCTGTTGACTGTGTTCCCTGCTGGTGACCGTCCAAAATGCCTGGAAATGCCTCCCCTATTCACCYGGGTGCACGTTTCCAAGAGAAAGGAGCAGGTTGTTGCAGGAGGAAGCATGCCATGGGATTTCCCACTGGGATTTGGTGCTCAGGTGCTTGGCTACTTGTGCAGTGCAAGCAAGTAGAAGAGGCTCCAGGGCTTGCAGATGGGCAGCTGACATTGCAGCTCTCAGGCCCTCTGAAAAGTCAAGTGCCCCCCAAAAAACAGAGCAAAAACCTGAAATGCCCCCTCATTTGGAAGGCTGCTGGTCCCAAGGCTGTTTTTCCTGCCTGTGCTCAAGATGGACAACTACAGGGATCAAAGAGGTTTTGTTTTTTTGTGGTTGATTTTCAGGGTTTGGAGATTTTGTTTTCTTCTTCTCTCTGTCTGAAAACCTATAGAGCAAATTCCAAGGCAGTTTGTGCAATAGGAATTGCTGAACAAGGTAATTGCTTAATGCAGTTCCTTGGAGGGACACTTTTTTAGATGGAAAGAGTAGTTGTGTTGATTTGGTCACCTGCCAACCAGGAAATACCAAAAAGCTGAAGATGGACCCGTTACAAACAGCCTAACCAGCCTCAGATGTCCCTTCAATATTGGAAGAGGGAAGGTAATAGAGAGCACATGGGTCCTGTAAATAATGAGATTATTAACAAATACACAGAAATAAAGCTGTTTGGCTGCCTCAGAGAAGCACAAAGCCACCAGTTTCAGATGAAATGGCTAGATTGCCCCCAACTGTGCTGTAGRTGGGTGTTTTTCCTGCAGCCCATTGAGGCTTAAGGTCCTGATGCAGCTGGAGAGGATCCAAGGGGAAATGCTGGTGCTGTAGGGTGGGGAGAAGGTGTCGAGGTGGTGGGTGGAGGTGCAAAGAAGTTTGCACCAAGAATGAGGCACATGAAGATTGCCTATTCTGGCCTTCATTGCATGGGGCAGAGGAGGTGCAGGTCACAACTGTGTGGCTGGTGGCAGGATGCAGGCAGAGGGATCTCGGGAAGCCTCCTGGAGCAGGACAGGAGGTGCGGGCAGAGCTTTGGGCAGGGAGCACGGGCTGAGCAACGGGTGGTGCCGCATTCAGGCGCTGGACGTTGAATCCTGCCCTCTCTCTGGCATTTCAGCATCGCTGTTTGGCCTCGGAGCGTTTGCGCTGGGACGTTTTGAGCCATTTTTAGCTGCCTGGCTGAAAAGGGGCTGGGCGGAGGAGGGGGAGCGAAATACCATGCGGTTAGTATTACAACCCCGACACAATAGGAACTTTTATTAGCAATTTTCCATTGTGTTGCAAATGGCAAAGATCATTGTTATATTTGCATTTTCAGACTGTCCCGGAGAATTAGCTCTTCTCYGGGATTGGATAATGGTTTTCACATTGCATTAGCCTTGGTGGATGGAGTGAGATAGAAAAACCACAGCTAAAGAGCACCAGTTCTCCCGTGGCTAGAGCCGTTCCCTCCTATCTGGTAGTTCAATCTAGGAACAACCGCTATAGGAAACTGGGACCCTTTGCGGGATGCGGAAAGGGGAGATGGCAGGTGGACGGTGCTTCTGCTCCAAGGGTATCGATTGCATGTTTCGGGCCAATAAAAATGCCTGYGTTCCTGGTTAAAATAACAATAAGGACCTTCCTTTGCTCTAGGATAACCCAGGGATTGACTAGATTTATACTTGGCTCTGTGGAGGACATGCAGCTATTGACAGGCTGAAAGAAATTAGGCCAAGAAAACAAAACAGAAACAACTGGGAATCATTGCAGCGCTCCGACTGAAGCATCGCCTCCAGRATCACAGGACCCCGGCACTTTGACTCCATGCCATGGGTCTGTTTTTTGCCTTTGAGCTTCTGCACGGTGCTTTCCATGGGGGAGCTCTGCTCGGGGCCATGGTCTGAAGGAAGGCGTGAGCCCTGTCTGCCCCATGGTGTGACCGGGAGCACATCCACCAGCTAYTGCTTGGGTCCCTATGCTGCTCCCCATCCTCCCCTGTACTGACGGCTGTGGCTTTAAAGCCCATATTAAGTGGCAAAGGGCACTGCCCTGTTCCCTCATGTGCTGAGGCTCCTCTTGCAGCCCTTCACAAGCTCCTGGAGCTCTGTATGATGCGACTGCAGCAGGAAGCCCAGGTACAACACCTTGAGAAGGGTGAGAGGCTGTTGCTGCTGAGGGTGAGCTGCCCTCCTCAGGCTTAGTTCTTCCCCAAAAGAGACAAGCAGGGAAGAAACCTGCTTGTGATCCATAAAAATTCAGTTATCCCAACAGTTRTCAGTTATACTGATGGCGATCCCAGCCTTGGTCTGTTTTCTCTTCCTCTCCCAACAGCATTCCCACCTTTTAGAAACTGCTTTTTTAGGGCTTTGACAAAGAGCAGAAATGAAMCTCCAGATAACCAGGGCAGTGTTTCCATCCCAAGGATGGACTTGGTTAAAGAGACTGGTTAAAGGCTCTCAGAGAGCCCTTAAACTCTCATAGACTCAGTCTTACACCTCAGTCTTACAGACCGAGCTTCTCCAGGCTTGATGTGACCGGAGTGCAGATTCCATACGGATACAGTGCCCTCCCTGCCTCCTGCTTTGCTATTCCCAAAGCACGGCTGATGCAGAAGCCCCAGGGCAAACATGCATGGGTATGCACGGCGTGAAGGTCAACACGGTGTTAGGGCTGCAGAACGTCTGCTTGTCCATTCCGCACACAGAAAAGGCCTTCATATTTCATTACATCTGGACAGCAAATGTGGCCTCCTGAGGGAACTTGGTTTTGACCTTTGCTCGTTTTGTTTAAGAATGAGCATAAGGCAAACGTGCAAYGTTTGCACCGGGGGTCTGCTGTCAGCACAGCAGATAGGGCTGGGGGGTTGGTTTGGCTGTCCTGCTTGTGCCATGTTTTGATACACGTGTATAAAAGCATATATTTAGCTTTATTATTTTGCTGAAGCTTGGAAGAGGGAGCTTCTATAGGAAGAAAGGTGGGGTTTAGTATTAGCCCTGTGGTTAACAGCTTTGATGTGAACGAGTTCCCCCATATGTCTGAGCTTTGCACAATGTTGCTCTTCATCRCAGTGGCACAAGGGCTACCAGGAGCTCTGCATGTTTGCTCCAGGGCCTTAGATTCACAGCACTCGTTGCSTGGATCATGACCATGAGTTAATGGGAATGATTGCAGACCATGAATGTGTTGGAGCTTGTCCCCTTGGTGATGAGCATGGATGGTGACCACGGGTGTCTGGGTTGTTCCCAGACTAGTGGCTCTTGGGCTGGTGTGATGGGACAAGTGAGAACATCCTCAGGATCCTCGTGCTCCTAGCAGGAGCTGCAGGCTGTGCGTCAGCTCCTTGCACTTCTCAAAGTCCAAAACCCAGCGAAAATCCCAGTGCAACCTGGCAGCTGGTGCAGATGCAGCAGAGGGAACGCCTCAGGGTTGTTTTAATTAAAGCAATTGCTGTTTGCAGCCTGTAAGCAGATGAGCTTGTCAGGGTGCTGGGTTCCCCTTTCCTGCCCTGTTTTGAGGTGTGGGTGTGAAGGCAGCACCRGGTCCCATCAGTGCATCGCAAGCACCCTTGGCTTACTTCCCTTCCCTTTATTATGCTCAGAGGGATCTTGCCAACCTTAAATTGGAAAATAACACTCCCTCGCTGACACATGGCAGCACTGCTCAATTATTATTGATGCTCCAATAGCACAATTAAATGTATTTATTTAATGAATGGTTGGTTTATCTTGCTCTCAGGGGATGGATGAAAGTCTATGGTGGCATTAAATGGGTCCTACTGCATGCGTCGCTTTGGGCTGTCGCAGTGGGACCAGCTGGGTTTGCTTTGGGGGGTTTGGTGCATACTTGGGKTTTTCTGCCAATTTTCTTGCACTGGCTAAAAAGCTGCCCAGTGTTGGCACTTCCAGCCAGGCCTGGGGCTGTTTCCATTTGCACAGACAAAATTAGGCAGTAAAAGCAAAGCAAGCAGCTCCCCCCCTCCAAATGAAGGACCGTTTCTCTTCCCAGGTTCTCCCACAGGATTTTGTTTTAAATCGCAGCCCCCAGCCTGGTTGGGGCCATCACWGTTCCTTTAAAACCTGGATTTAAAACCTGGTCCGGAGTCTGTGGCTCCCAACCCGAGCAGATGGCTCTAGTTAGGCCAGATTCGGTGGCAGGTCCCTGCCTCGTTCGCTCCTCTTCTTCTGTCATCAATAAAGCCATTGAGAGAATCTTTAATAAATAAACAAAAAGCATTTTCAACAGACAGTGGGATGGAAAATGACTCATAGGAAAACAGAGTATAAAGTATACTCTAGTATTAGGTATTACATGTGTCGAGTTTCTGCGCTGGGTCCAAGAATGCTGTGGTTTTTCTCCCCGGCTTATGCCATTGTGGAATAATGTCAGTGCGGAGTAGTTGGTCAAGAGGAGCTGATTGAGTCTGGTGGTTACTTGCAAATATATGTGTGTTTTTCAGAGTTTGGAAAATCTTTGACAAGCAGTTTTTCAGGAGGCTACGGTCAAATTAGTGCCATCACTCTTTCCAGCCCTGCCAAATACCATGCAAACTGCTGGAGTCATGCTTTCCCCCTGCCTCTGCTCGTTCCTGTCCTCCTCCTGCACAGGTCCTGCTGCTTTTTTTGTTTATTATTTTGTTTACTTCGTTGCTTTTTGGTTCTCTGTTTTTTGTTTTTTTGTCTTGGGAATGGGTGAAAAGAAACGGGGCACCCTATTCTGGATGAAGCCACACTGGTTTCATCCAAGCAAAGGTGGTGGGATTGGTGCTAGTAGAAGGCAGGTTGTGGTCCCTATGGGATGGAGAAGGATGGGAGGTGGGAATAACCCACATGAAAACCAGGATGACGAAGCTGGGGACCCCTAGCAATGACCATGGGATGTATCAAGTGACGTGTGGCACGTGTGTGTTGCAGCAAGTCATTTGTAGARTTAAAGAGGCACCCGAGGAGGCTGATGCCAGGCTTCCCATTCCTTGTATCCCATGAAGCTCATTTCCAGCACAGTAGTCCCGAGAAACGTCACTGCATCCGCTTCTGGTAGGAGAATATCATGCTTTTTCCCCATTATTCAAGTGAGCTGATGATTAGAAAAGGGAAAGGAAAAATCTTTTACAGGTTGGGTTCCAGCCTCTTGGAGGGAAAAAGAAAATGCGGATCGCGCCCGGAAAGCGTCGCCGGAGGGAGGGAAGGGCTCGTGCTGGGGGTTCCCTTTTTGGTGAGTTAGTGAGATATTTACAGAGTGCAATGTGCACCACTGCGGACAGCCTTGAAGAGTCAGAAACACTTGAAGCGGCACGAGGACACGGGTAGGGAAGGTGTCATTTTCAGCAAGTTCTATTAAAAAATAAAACCACCAAAATAACCAAAAGAGCAGCTGCACACCGCAAAATGCCCTTGCTGGTTTTGCCAGGGTGTGCCAGTTTTTCTTTGGGGCACATGCGCTGCTCTCTGCTTGGGTTTGGTGGCATCTGTGCTGGGTCTGGGCAGCATCAAGGACAAGTGCTAGGTAGAGGAGCCCATTAGACTGAAAACAGAAATGTGCCCATGGGCAGGGAGCCCTTGTGCACCTGGATGGGGCCTCTGTGGCTTCTCCCASGTGCCCTCCAAGGAAATAYTGGGTTYGGCTGGACCAGGAGCTGCTGCCRGTGCCTGGGAAGTGCTTTAGGTTGYGCCAAATCCCTGGGCAGACCTGGGGAAGTTGCTCCTCATGGACCCGTTGACCTAAAACTCATCCCTTCGGGAGGCTGAGCGTGCGAGGAGCCTCCGCCGTCGCTGCGAGCGCACGGAGACGCCGTCTCACCCCATGCGGATGCTTTAAGCAGATTAAGAGGGGCCGTGGGGCCGTCTTGCATTGCAGGAATTCCCTGCAGGGCCGGCCGTGATCCCTTCTTGGATGACTGGAGATTTTTTCCTATTTGCCATGACAGAAAGCGCGTCCAGAGGTCCGGAAAGCGCAGGGGAATGACGCCTGCTCTCTCGAGGGCGCTCCCGGCTCCCGCCGTCTGAATAACGCGGCACCCGGCGGGAGACTTGGCTCCCCTTGCCCCCGCCTGTCCCGCCGGCAGCACCCTCGGAGCAGGTCCAGGTCAGGGACACGCAGGGCACACAGGACAAGTCCCACGGGTCTCGGGTGCCTCCGTGGAGGAGCAGGAGGAGACGGGAAGATCCACCGGTGCCGTCCKGCCAGGCAGCATCCTTCCTGTGCCCGGGCGTTCCTTGTTGCCTCCTCTGATTTCCCCATAATTGGAAGTCCATGGGATTTAGCACCAGGAAGGTGGTGGTGGAGAGCAGCTGGGTGGGTGCGACTCGGACCTTTCCTCCCTGCCACTCGCTTGTGCCCTGGGACCGCCTGAAAATSGTGGATTGAATCTTTGCTCTATATGTTTATTTGAGGTCACAGGATGAATCATACCAGCGAAATATCCCTTAAACAGAGAATAATGRAATATATATTTTCTCGGGTGGTTTCTTTGCTGAAATAGGCCACGTAACACGCTGGTCCCGTGGCTTGTTGAGGCTGAACATGYCCATGTGCTTGTCCTGAACCCGAACCCGGCCTTTCCTGTGAAGCCTTGAGGACTTCGTACTGCCAAGTAAAATGATGTGGTTTAGAATATTTAACTTCCCTGACCAGAMCTGTTAAGATTGGGATCATTCAGAAATTGGGAAAAAACGGTGTTTCTTTGCAGAAGATAATTTACTCCAACTTTTGCTGGTTGTAAGGGGATGCAGGCTTCCTTAACTTCATTTCTGAGCTTACTCATTGATGTTCATTTTATGCTGTAGCATCTTAGGCTGGAAGTTTTACAATCCAGCAGCTTTACAACAGCATGAATTGGGAATTGTTTGGAGCGATATTACGGATAAGGCTGGCACAAGCAACAGCCGAGCTGGGAGAGCGGTCGGGAGATGCACTGTGCGTATTCAGGATGCGATGCCGCTTTTAGCCCATCCCGCTCCAAATCATTCCTCTGCGGAATCCCRAGTGCCGATCCTGACGTAGCCTGTGCTGCAGCCCTGTGCTGGGAATGCCTCCGGCAGCCAGGTGGGATGCGGTGGGGGTGACACRGTAGCTGCTTCCGTATCTTTCCCGGATGCTCCGGATAGGGCAGTGCCAAGGGACCCGTGCCCTGTGTGGAACAGGCGCTTGTTCCTCCCTCCTCCTCCTTCTCCAGATACGATAGTGTAAATAAGGAAGAGAAAGAGAGAAGRGGAAAATTCCACTCTAGAAGCTCAGCAACGTTGAGCAGACTTCCAATATTGTCCGTGTGAGTCTCTCCTTCAGCAGCCGGTAATAACCAATTTCCCAGAGCCCACGCACGGGGCCCGTGAGCACCGTGCGGAGCCCTGGAGTGGCCCTCGTGCCTTCGAGTGGGTCTTGCGGGCGGCCGAACAGAGGCGACAACAGCCCTCAAGCGGCCCGCGCGTCGGGAAGGAGGAGCGGATTTCACTGCCGAGCTTCGAGGGAGCTGGAAGTAATGTGGRAAAAGATGTTGTTATTTAATACTGATGAATGATCGTCTGGCAGCACCATTAATCAAAGCTAATCATCGAACTGTTTGGGGGAGAGGAAATTTGTATGTGCTGGGTTTGATTCCTGTATAGGATAAAGGGCTTCATTGGTTTCTTCTAGGGAGTTTGAAAGCCGTCCAGTGACCTGCTGTTTTCTTGACCGTCTAATGACTCAGTAAAATCTAGAGGGCCCAGTAGAGGTTTTGCTGGCATTAACAGCTTGATTTAATACTTTTAAAAGCAGCTAAGTGAGGCAGACGCACGTTCTCCATTGGCTCCCAGCGCCAATTTTTACCTGTGATTTTTAGGGCTGATTTTACTTTTGTTCCCCTCGGTCACCTGCAGTGCAGATCAAGGTGCACAAGGGGGTTGCACCCCGGCCTCACAGCACCTTGGCTCGGGACACCAGCCAGCTCCAAAGCCAGGTTCTCTTCCTATGAGTGGATTTTAAGCCTTCACCTCTTGGATTTCCCTGATTTACAAGTCCCACAGGGTTCTTGGAGACCTTTGGCCGCAGAAGACCCCCTGGGTGAGCGCTTGCAAGCGATGCGATCCCGGGAGCCAGCGCGAGCTCAGCACGAAGCTCTGCACGAGGTTTCCAGGGATGATTTGCACGGCAGCAGGAAAGCTGTTTGCTCTTTCCCTGTGGATTTCCGTGCAAGTGCAAAAGGAACGTGCGACTCCTCAGTGGCACCTGCACCCGGTCTCTCGCCAGCGTGATAGGAAGCGAAGCAGAAGGTGCCRCGGTGCAAAGMGCRTCCYGGGCACCGTCTGCAGTCAGGKTGTTGTGGTGGARCTGGGACYGCTGCACAGGACAAGCAGATAYCGGAGAAGGCCAGTGCATGTAAAGKGGTGTGAAAATCCCCTAAATCCCCCRCCCTGCCCGTGTTACCCTCCTAGCCCCCTGCTCGTGTCCCTCAAAGAGCCATTCTGTGCGCCGCGGGTCACCAAAGAACCACGTTTGCCCTCTTCTATCACTCTCTCTGCTTTAGATAGCTTTCCTTCCTTGCAATTGCTGATGCTTGATTTTTCTCCCTAAGCTGATAGCGAAATACACTCCCCATCTCAACAGTTGGACTTTTGCTCTTTGTTTAATGACCTTTGCTCGCTGGGGGGTGGTGAAGTTGGGCTGCGCCTGCCTGTTTGGGTTAGCACTAAATCCCGTTTCTTTCGGGAAGCTCCTTTCCTCACCGTGCTTTCTCCCAGTCGCCTTCCTGTAAGTGAGGAGGGCAGTGGCTCATCCAGGTCTGCCCTCCTCCCCACTCCTGTTTTGCAATTTCTCATTTTTTGGCTTGCGCCAGGAATTCCAGTTTGGCCTCTTGGAGCGATGCAACCGCCACGGAAAACGGCGTCTCTGCCACAAAGGAAGGCTCAGCCATGGAGGGTCTCACGAGGGCTTTTCTGGGGTGCTCCTGGGTGCTTTTTTTCTGCATTTTGATGCCACGTTCGTCCGGGTCCGGGCGGGTGGGGATAGCGCCRCTGCTGCACGGAACAGCAACCAAAACGCTCCACCTGGAGGTGAAAGCAAATTATAACGGGGCCTCTGTGGCCGGGCGGTATTTTTAGAGCAGGAGCTGGACCAAAAAAAGCAAAGGAGAGATCATTCGTTTTGGGTCAACCTGAAACCAAAGATATTCCATGAAAAAGAGTCAATTAAAAGAAAAAACCTACAGAAGAGTGCAAACTGGGTGGCGGAGGGGACGTGCTGCCCGTCGCAGCAGCGTTTTGCTGCAATGACAGCGAACGAGACCTGTAGTTCCAGGCACTGGGGAAACTGGTGCTGAATTTGTGTGGAAAATAGCAACAACCGAAAAATACGTCTTGCAACAATTACAGGAAATTAAGTGAAAGTGAATTACACCAAACGAAATTACTGGGCTGCAAAGCACATGTGTTTCAAGGAAGAACTTGAAAATCATTTGAGGAGGCATTTTCTTTCTTGTTTTTTCTTTTTTTTTCCCCCGCCTTTGCAGGCTAATGGATCTCATAATTCTGCACAGTCCTATTGGAAATAGGAAAGAACCTGCCGTGTCCAATTAGGAATTAGGAGAAGAGCAGCAACAGGGAGAAAGATTTCTGTTGCAAAAAAAAGGGACTTTGTTCTCAAGCTCCTTGAAATCCTGCTGAACTGGGAATTCTTTCAAATACAGAGATATTTGCTGGTGCCATAAATATGCTGGTAGCTTGTTGCCAAGACTTCTTTTTTAACCTCTCTGGGTCCTGCTCCATCCCATTTCCATGAGATCCYGTCTCTGCTGCACACTTTGTTTTGCCCACGTAAATTGGTGCCAAATCTGGCCTTTCCTCCAAGAGAATTATTTTTCTTGCAAAGTCAGGATTTTCTCTTGGGAGATAAAGGGTTGTTGGCACTCGGGCAGAAAAAAAGGGGACCTGGGGCCCTGTCACCAGCCACATGCTTTGCAAAATGCAGAGAAGAGTCCCTGGTAGGGGGGACACGGACTTGGGCGCAGTGGGTCATTCAAGGTGGTTCTTGCCTGAGCCAAGACTTGAGGCTCCAAAATGTGGACAAAAGCGCCGCGCCTCACGCCGGGATCAGTATTTAGCATTTTTAAGCATTTACTGCTGTTTCAGGAAGCAGGAAATTCCTAGCGCTATGTGGGAAGCACAGAGTTTGGTCACGCAAAGCGGGAGGGAAAAAAAGTTACTTGTGAAATGCACTTGATCCTGGTGGGATTTGGTAGCCTCTGGTGAGATTATTCTTTATCGTTGCAAGGGCACGTCGCGGCTCCGGAGCGGAGCGAGCCAGGGCTGCGTTAAACCGGTGCAGCTGATGGTGCTGGAAGGGTGAAGAGCTTTTCCCTCGTGCGCTCGCTCCGTGCAAGGTATTTCTGCCGCCGCCAACAGCGGGGAGAGCCGTGACCTGCAAGCATGCGGGAAGGCCAGGTTTTTCTCAAATGATGCGTTGGGTTCTCGTAAAAAGGAAGGGACTAGATGCCGATAGCCGAAGGTTTTCTTGGAGTTTTTATTAGGTGCGTTTTCAAGCCGGGCTGCAGTGCCTTCGGCTGGAGCACACCCTGCCGTGGGGCTCTGCTCTGCTGGCCATGTCCTGCAGCCCATAATGAGGGATCTGGAGCTCGTGAGATGCCTTCAGACTGGGCTGGGAACTGGGACTTATTGAAAACAGGTCCTTTTGTTGCAGCAACCAGAGCACAGCCCTTGGAGATGCCAAAAATAGCCCCAAAATGCCCGTGCTGGCACTGGTTGCTGTGGGAATGTGCTGGGAATGCTCTAATGTTGGGAGTTGGGAGGCTCGTGCTCCGTTATGTTGGGGTAGGTGACTTGGAGCTGGGAGCAACCCCTAGAAGGGTAAATATGTTGATGCCTGTTGGGAACTGGGTCCACTAGCCAGGAAGGAGCCTGATAACGCATCTCCGACCAGGTTATTTCAGGCCCCCTTCCTCAGGGCTTGTTTTAACAAGAGAAGATGCCAAAGCAAGAGCAAATCAATGGGGAATACTGGGTAAAAATGACCACAGGTTTTCGGGCCATGAAGGGGAAAAATGCTCTTTGCTTTTGAAGTGARCTGATTGCCCTGCACAGAGCTCAGTTGCTGCTTGGAGGGGTGAAGAAGGATCTGAATGTTGCTGTTTATGGAATTTTGCTTCCCACAAGGAGGGCTCATCGTTTGACAAAGCACCTTTGCATCCAAAGGCTGCAAGACATATACAATTCCCCTGAAAAGCTATTGAGGAATATTCATCTAGCAATAACCTGGCAATGAGGAAAGCTCCGGAGCTTTGGAGAATGTGCCACCATCAGCTGGGATGCTTTGGATGAGACGTACTCGGATGTGGGTTGACGTGGTGTGATGTTCCTTATTTCACTAGCTGGAGAGGAGCTTTTGCACATGAGTCCTGTAGTCCCTTCAGCAGTGACCCCATGGCCACACCATGGTGGTGGGAGCACCACAAGCCCTGATGTCTCCTGGACCACTTGCAGCTTGYGGGTACCACGATCAGCCAAAGAGGCCTTGGAGAAGGGTCCAGAGCATCTCTTAGTAGGGTCTGAAATGTTTGTGCTTGTACATTGGCCCTTTTCCCATGGCAGTATTTTCAAGAGGCTTTCCGTGGATTTAGCTTGGGACATGACCCGGGTCCTTGAGTCAGCAAAGCACCGTTTCAGAAAGGGCTTTGGCCCAGATCTGAACGCCTGACCTGTGAGCTCTGGCTAAGCCCAGGCCACTTGGCTTCACAGGGGCTTTTTCTCCTACAAACAGTGGTGGGAAATGTTAGGAGCAAGCCTGGAAACGTACTCAGACTTTGTTGGAATCCGGATACCAAACTCCTGATAAGAGGGATATTTWAAAAAAAAATTAGAATAACCATTAAACAAGAATCATCTCCACTGAGCATGGCCCTCTTCCCCTCTCTGGGCCCGGTTCCCAACACATTCCATGTTGTGCTCCGTTCCCGGATAGAAAACAGCGAAAGGAATAGTGATGGTTGTGAGTAATTTTCTGCCTGGCAGTCACCACAGGCTGCTGGATGCTYCTTCTGGAGACCTGTGCTTGAAAATCCCACGTGAGGCCACGCCAACGGGGCGAGCATCGTCATCTTCCAAGGCCTCCACCCAACCCCAGGGCAGTGGGGCTCCTCTTGAACTCCTGGGGCCCCTGGGCTTCCACCTCCCACTTGCAGAGCAAAGCCGAGAGCTGCAGGCAACAGGGCYAAATCCCTGCCTGGTGGCCCCTGTGTTTTGGAGAATGGCCTCATTCTCCCAGCTCCTACCAGCGAGCAACAGCCTGTAACGGTGACAAAAATGCTTCTGCTGCCTTGGGTGTCCCCTAATTGCATCCTGGCTGGAGCAAGGACGGCCCTCGAGGAGCTCCCCGCCGTTCCCCGCCGTCAGGTGCGAGCTGTCAGCTCCCGTCCCGGCGCTCGCAGGTAGCGCGATGACAGATGAGATAGCAGCACGGCCTGATTGACAGATTATTCCTTATCCCCGTGAAGTTCATTGGGAGGTCAATGCACTTGAGGGGCTTTTTGCTTGTTTTTCTGATGGTTGTTGCGGGGATGATTTTTCTGGTTCGGTCTGGTTTTCCTCCTGGGTTGTAACTCCTTTAGTCGATGAAGAATGGAGTCACCTGCCTTACCTTAGGCGTGCAAAGCTCAGACGCTGGAGTCTGTGCTAATCACCCTCAACTCCCTTAATAGCAACGGAAGGGCGATGAGCACATCCCCAGACAGGTGTCTAGGGCGAAGTGCCTCCCCAGAAGCCAGGGCTTCATGCTTGCAAGTCGTTATGCCCGGCAGCTCTTGCGTGTCCCTGTGCCCCGCTCGTSACCAGCTCCTTGGGGACCTTCTGTGCCAGCCATTTGAAGACATTTAGCTGCAGTTTGCAGGAGCTGGTGACCTCTAAGCACCGTTTAAAAGGAGACCTTTGCATCTCCAGAGTCTTGGAATAGCTGAGGTGGTTGCAGAGGACCCGAGGCCACAACAGGACACGTAGTATTGTGGTAGGGTGATTTTCCCCCCGCCGTGGAGGGGCGAGCTCCTCTGGCGTGAGCGTGCACAAATTCACACCAGGACCCCTCTGGCTTAGCAAGGTGGTTTAATTGCAGTGCGGGACGAGAGGATGAGCAGTGAGCTGTGTCCTGGCAGTGCTGCACTAAAGCAATGGCAAAACACACCTGCATTTTGCTGGTTAGAGTCTGCTCCTCTACCTACGAGCGTGCCTGGGGAAATTAGGGGGATTTTATGCCTTTGCCCAACAGTTTTCCTTGTCTTACAGCCCTGGCAAGCCTGGCTTTGTCCGATGTGTGCAGCGTTTCTGGGTCACGATGCACGTCTTGTGCACGGTGCAGCAGCACTGCAGAGCGCCCGTGCGATCAGGGCRGCCTCGGGGAGCCTCTGGGTGATGTTCATACGCACTGTGGTTGATCTGCTTGTGCATGAGGCATCCCCGGTGCCAGTTCTGCTACCGTGTGCTGAACAAGCACACGCAGCGTGAGAAATCTGTGCCGTGGTGATGGGTTTGCACGGAACCGGGAACCCTGGCTGGCCACAAGCCCATCCCTTTGCAGCGACGTTATCTGCAAGGGATGTTCTCTGGCACCCAGACGTGGTGGTTGGTTATGGAGAATTGTTGGCTTCGAAATAACGCTCTGACTGTCCATASACCATCTCACACCCACTCCATTCCCCCCTGCTCCCCCTTCAGTCTCCCCTCTTCCCTGAGGAAAACCATCCCCCAAACAGAGAGGGTTGTTGTGTCTCATTGTCTTCTCTGGCRGTTGGAAGGAGACGTTTTTCCCATCTATCTTTTTGGCGTCTGTTCGCGCTCTCCRGAAACGCTGTTGGTTCTGTGCTGATTCTCGCTCTGAGACCGTCTGCAAGGCCATGGGAAAGTCTCTGCAGCTCCCCCGTGATGGATAACCCTGAAATATCCCCAGGTTGGGGAAGTGGCACGTGCAATCCCCCAGTCTTTGCTGCCTTCCTTCCTAGCCCAAAGTCCTCTCCATAGGCTGCAGGGAAATCAAAGGCTTCCCTTGGGAATGGCCTTGCCCTGGCATGGGACGCGGGTGCTGCCGTGCCTCGCACTCAGCCAACAGCATCTGCAGACTGTCCTTCATCCCCGCAACAGCCTCCACAAAGTGTGTGTTTCTACTTGACTCTGCCCATTCACTGTTTAGATTATTACCAATCCGGTACATTTTTTAAAGCGAACGAGGTTGCAGAACGCCTGCTGATAAGATCTTTCTTGCCCTCAGTGGAATCATTAATTCAATATGCTGAAATACCATTTTAATTAGTTTGCACGATGATCCCAAGAGCAATGAAATAATGTTCTTTATTGTGCGAGTATGTGGTGTGCAGGGCGTAATCCTATCCTTTATCTCTTGTCTTCTCTTCTGTCTCCCTGGCAAATATTAGTGCATCCTGTCTCCCCGGCAGAGCCCCGTGCGAGCATGCCAGCAGTCTTAAGTTAAATACTCAGCGTTGCATTGAAACAACATTGGAGTTATTACTCGACTGCCAGGAAAATCAGCATTACAGGCTGCCTTTAATTGCTGCTGTTGCAGCCAGGTATTACGACGACCCTCAAGCAGTATGTGTAATATCGGTGCTCCCTAAGCCCCAGCCTTGTTGCTCTGGTGCAACAGAAAGTGGCCCCAAGAGGCCAGGGACTAGTTAGAAGSCTTTGGTCAACAACAGACTGTGCTCCAAGGTTTGCCAGGAGCCCCCTATGACCTCCGGCCTRGGAAGATGGGATGGGGCTGGATTAAGGGGCTCACCTGAGGTCACCCAGGTGCTCTGCAACGCATACGGAGTCACAGGATTATTGAGGTTGGAGGGACCTCTGGAATCACCTAACCCAACTGCCCTGCACACGTGGGGTCACCTGGAGCACGGTGCACGGATTGCGTCCAGGCGGCTTTGGAATATCTCCAGAGAAGGAGCCTCCCCCCACTCCTCCTTTCAGAAAGCCTTTGTTGTGTGCGGGGTGTCCACAGCGTTGCTCTGGTGTCCTTTGAGGTGTCTAGCTGTGGCCCCATGAGCGTGCAGAGCTTGCAGGTGCATGCTGACCCGTTCGGAGCAGTTTGGACCTGTCTGGAGACTAGAGCCAGCCCCAGGGGCCAGCGAGGGGCAGGGGCAGCTTGAGGACACGATGGAGGGGGTGGACCGCAGGATGTCTGCGGTTGCAGAGGGGACCGGCCACYGCGCTCAAGTTTCTCCCCAAGAGTGGGTCTCCTTTTGGATTCCCCATTGAACAGGGCTATTCCCCAGGGATGCCTCCTTACCCTTTCCCCTTCTAATCCGCCCCGCGCTGCTGAGTTGGACCGAGCGTCATTGCGGGAGCGGGTGCAGCGAGTCGCTCCATGCTGATGTTACCCCAGGAATGCACGGAGCTCTGAGAGGAGCTGCAGACGGACATAAATCAGCGCCGCTGCTCGCTTGCAGCTCTGCAAAAGCGGAGGGATTTTTGTTGCTAATGTCCTTGGTATGCATCTCTTAAAAGGTTATGTCATTTAATGGATGTCGCAGAGCTGCGGTGAAGCTCCTCCGTCAGGCTGCGTCCCTCTACGCCGAGCTCCGTATTTAAAGCTGCTTTCATTCAGATTTAGTCAGTTAGTTACAGTGCTGCTGTTTGGCTTCTCTGGCACATTCCTGGGGCACAAACCTGTGTGTGGAGCAGCTTCCCTCGGCCCAGGGGCTGCAAACCTGCGTGTCCTGGGATTAAAGCCCTTGGAGCCAACAGAGGTTCGAGCACATCCTTTGCTAGTGCTGGAAATGTGGGGATTTGCAGTGCACCAGCAGAGAAAGCAAGCARAGATCCAAGGAATTTGTCCAGGCAGGTCCTTTCGCAGGTTCCCCAAGGGTCGCATTGCTCACCGTGATACGCTGGTAATTACCCTAAAACTGCAATTTTGTGTTATTCTGCTGCTCACAGGATGTTAATGGCTTTAATTTGCAAGTAGAGTAGGAAGAGACATAGACTCTGGACATCCTTCCTTCTAATACCCAGTATGTTTTAAGGCATGACCTGAAAACTTGGGCAGACATGCATTTTATTACACACTTGCAAAATGATGAGGGTCATTAGCCTTAATGTACGTTGTAGGAATGAATAGTGGAATTTAACCCAATTGTGATAATACGGAACAGCAAAGAAATCCAGTTATGTTGCCTGTTACTAACCAGAGGAAGGGAACCCTCTGAAATGTTATTTTTCCAGTAGGATGGCTGCTTTCTAATTAAATTTATTAAGTAATATCAAAAGCATATGGAAGTGGAAATGCCATTGGTTCATCATGAAGCGATCAAGTGTGTTAGAAAGTGAAGAGCACAGACAGTAATTTCTCATTGCTAGTGTTGAAACGATAACATCAACCCAGACTTATCTGCAGGGCTGTCTGGTGCATGGCTTTGTAGCCAGCCCRTTTGCTTGGCTCATACCTTCAAAACCTTTTGTGTTGTTTTGTTTTGCTGTTTTTGCAGGGATTATTTTTCTGCTAGAATGAGGAGTAATCCCAGTATTCCCTTTGTGGAACCTGGGAGGTCATTAGGAATTTGCCTGCTTTTGATGTGGCAGCTTTTGATGTGGCTTCTCATCCTGAGGTTTTACGCCTGCCCGATTTTCCGTTCCGGGAGAACTTGTTAAATGAGGGCTCAGGTGGTGCTGGGGCAGCATTAGGCTCCCGGCACAGGGAATTCCGCCCTCGCCTGTGCGGGAAGGCAGGGAAGCARATACAAACGGGGCGCCGCAAGGGCAGACCCTGCTGGGGGGATGGACGGACGTCGCCGTGCAGACTGTTTACTTGGAGGATGCCCCTTTGCCATGGCGACGGGGCGCTGGAGGCACAGGCTGTCCGAGGCACGGGGCCCTGCTAAAGTCATTGCGGCGGGGTCCAGTTACAGCGGCTCGCTCGCCGGCCCCCGCGTGCCGGGGCGCTGCGTGGGGAGGCTTCCTATGGAAACCCCCTCCAGGACCAGCACGCGGTTTATGTCGTTGCACCACCCCAGGGCTGCTSCTGCACCCCTTGGGGATGCTCCCTTGCAAGCCTCGTGCGGAGGTGCCCAGCATTGCAAAGGGTTAACAGCATCTTGGGGGAAAACGGGCGCTCTAAACTCCGCTGCAAACGCCATCCAGGGAAAAACGGGATTTTTCCCACCCCACAGCAGGTAGCAGCTCCCCGGAGCCGCCCAGTGGGACCACGCGTGTGATTAATGGGCTTGTAAAGAGGAGCTTCCCCTTCGTGCCCGGCTGCTCCCTCCCGCACGCAGCGCCCGGCCCTTTGCAAGCGGCTGAGCTCGCGCCTGGTGCAAAGCCCAGCGTGCTGCATCACACAGCCCCAAACCCGGGCAGGGCTCAAACTCTGCTCTGGGGGAGTGCATCTCATATTAGCCGTGCAAWCACCCATGAATCCCTTGCATTTTTTTTCTTAACCTAAAAAGAAGCATTTTGGCTGTGGCTATGCATTTAGCTAAACAACGTAAACAACGCCCGGGCTGTTTGTGTGGACGTGATTTTTTGGAAATGCTGGGTTTTAGTTAATCGTTCTGTAATTTCTGTTGGATTTGATGGTTATGCATTAGCCAAAGGCTCTTTCTGGGCATTTATGACATAATGTTGAAGTGTTGAAAAAATCGACTTGTTGCCTGCCTTCATGGTCTGATATCCCAGGGCATTTTTTTTTTCCTCTGTGAAGAAAATCCTCATAAACCACCTTATTCTTCAAGTGAAAGAACAGCTGGAAAAAAAAGAAAAAGAAAAAAAAGAAAAGGAAAAAAGAGAGAAAAGCTGAAATGGAGCTTTTTTGGCTTGGTGGAAGAGGGGCTGGATAAGACAGGAGGGCAGCAGTTGGTGGCGGGTCCCCAAACYGAGGGCCACGCACCTCTCGAGCAGGATTAAGCCCCGAGTTTAGGTTTTTAGTCTATGAGGGCTTTAGGAAACCTAATAGGAAATAGAAACGTTTCCATTACTGCTGCGTTTCCATTAAAATAGTTTTTAAGAACGCATAGGCAGCTTAAGTAATGTAAACACGTCGGCTTTGTGCCGGCGTGCCAGAACAAGGGGGTGAAARTAATTATTAGAATGGGTCAACTTGGGGGAAAAACGCTGAGAAAACCCTTTTTTTCTCTCCCTTTTGGGTTGCCTTCTCCTCCATGCATTTCCTCCTGGTGCTGAAGTTTGCATTTGGGGGGGTTTTTGGCATTTTCCCCTGTCTTGCTCTTCTCGCAGTAGCAGGGCCTGGCAGGAGTTCCTGAGGAACCTCCGCACTTCCACAAGCTTTTCATATTTTGCTTTTCCACTATGTAACCTTTTAAAAATTCGTCCAACCTTAGGACTATTACGATGTTTCATATTTCCTTGGCCAGTCCGTACCACTTGTGGAGGGAGAGCTGCTGCTTGAAAGCCACAAAAGGACAAAATGAAATATCCAAAAATTTCCTAGCAGAAAGGGCGGAAAACCCGTTCTCCTCCTTGCTCTGCATTCTGCTTATCCGGTAGCAAAAAGGTTGGAGGAGGGAATAAAGAGGAAGGGTGACACTAAATTTTGGTCCCAGTGCAAGCACAGAAAATTMAGGCAAACAGACACAAGAAAAAATTGCAGAAGGTTTGTGTGCATTTCAAGGGGGCTCATTTTTTACTGGTTTTCTCTCTGACGTCTGAAATCTGAAATATTGACCAAAAATAAGCAGGCAAATGATGGCCTGTCTGCTTTTGCTGCTCAGGAAGCTAAATGTCAAAGACGCGGAGTGTGAATGGTGCCCAATGTGATGCCGTTTTAATTCCCATCCGTGTTTTATCCGTGTGTGTCCGGAGGGGYGAGCGGAACCAAGCGCTTTGCTCGGACATGCGGTGGAGACGGGGATAAAAGGCCTTTTTGGAGGATGCTYTTTGCAAGGCGTGGCTTTCCCTAGAAAGGGGGAGAAAAGCTCTGCTCTCGTGGGAATTAGCGCACACTTCTGCTATTATTTGCATGCGTGTGAGTAATCGCCTCCGTATGTGGCCCTGCTCCTCCTGGTGCATCCCGTCCCCGAGCAGCGTGTGTGCCGGTGCCCGCCGTGCCCGGCGCTGCAGCTCGTGTCCCCGCGCCCTTGCAGCCAGCAGCTGCATGGGGACAGGCCRGGAGGAGCAGGACGGTGCCTGGACCCCCCCTGCCCTCCCGAGGCCTCTGCAGGGGCCTCCCCGCCGTGTCCCGGCTCCGTGCACAGCCTGGCTGTGTCCTGCCCGATGTGACCTCACGAGGATGCTCCAGTGCATGGGGCGGCGCTGGAGCTTCCGCCAGCTCCTCCTCATCTCCAGGGCCRAAGGCTCCCCATGTCCTGCGCTGGRGTGCTGCTTCTCCTGCYRCTCTCGAGCGGTGCCCGGTGTCACCGTGGYGGCCGCAGCTCCTCGGTGCCTCCGTGGTGTGCACGGCTTGGCACGGCGCTGCGGTTAGTTTCCAAGCCGGTCTGTGTACAGCCAGTGCCRAGGGCCCAAGCTGCTCCTAATTACCGTGTTTTGTTTTCCCGGAGCCGCTCCGGGCCATTCCACATGGAGCTGAGGAAAGCCGGAGCCGTGCACCGCAGCCGTGCACACCGGTGTCCTTGCATGTGTTTGCACCCACGGGTGCCCGCACAGGCGCTCTGGGTGCTGATCTGCACCCGGGCCAGCTCTGCGTGCAGGCCGGGCCCCATGGCAATGCTTTGCCTGTAGATCTCTTGTTCTGGTGCCATTTCTTCTCTTTTTCCYGAGTTCTCAATTTTGGGATGAGAGGACTTGTAAAAGCCTCTGCACTTTGGCAGGGAACGGGTTTGCYGGAGCGGACGGGAGATGCTCATCAGAGCAAACACACTGACCTCAACTCGGGACTGATTTTCCTTTCCTTGCTCCTCTTCCGCTAGACTTTCGGTAGCGCTGGGACCGCAGAGATCTGCTGCTCTCGTGACACTTCCTCCCTCCCCAGCGCAGAACCGAGAGCTCAGCCCGACCCATGGGAAGCCCCCAGCACAGCCAGGCAGGTTCCAGATAACGGAGAACCCACSGGGCACCTGCATTTTGCCCCATGGTGGCCAGGAGGACGCTGGCAGCTGCAGGCGCGGCGGCGCTCGCCAGCTCCAGGCGCTTATGCAACGCGCGCTCGCGCCCCACGAGAATTCCCTGCGAGCCGCCTCGGGGCGGGGTGCRGCGGAATTTGCTTTTGGGAAGCCGTTCAAAGTGTCTTTTAGGGCAGAGGATGACAGGGCCTCTGATGCAGAACGCACAAACTTGCGCTCTTTCCTAGAAGGAGAGGACGGAATCCAAGCGCGCTCTCACGAACGCGGAGCGCTCCTGCCCGGGGCCGGGCGGCGGCGGCGGGGCTTTGCGCGGCGGCGCGCGCTCAACGATGTGCAGCTGCACGCGGGAGCGCGCCGAGGCCGGGGAGCGCTTTGGAAAGGCGCCGGCCTGGAAGCGACCCGCGGAAAAGCCGGGCTTGCGTTTGTCCCTGTGGGAGTGGAACCCATCACGGAGCTCCGGGCAGCTCCAAGCGCGCGGGGCAGCACATGCCGCATCACCGGCTGTGCTGCTGGGATGCAGCTTCCCCAGTTCCCCACGGATCTGGCCCATGGTGCAGGGAAGGCCATGTGGGGCTGGCGCTGCTGCCAGGGGGTCGCAGGGTGGCAACCGGGGMACAAAGGGACCATTTGAAGGTTGCCCAGGAAACAGCAATTCTGGAATTCCCAAACTCCGTGTTTCCTTTTGCAGCCCTAACGCTCTTTTAGTGCCGCTGGCGGTGTATCCACGTGTGTCCACACAGTCAATAGTTTATAGAGCAGCATCGATCTCCGCACGGTCATCAGGGACTGGGAAGCCCAGCATAGAAGCGAGCGGTTCTTTGATATTTGCTACCCTCAGAGTTTGCACAGGGAAACCCGGGAGCCCCAGGCCTGACCCTATCCGCRCTTTCCATGAGCAGCCTGTGGGCAGAGGCCCTCCCGCGGAGGCTGCGGTCGCTCTGCGCGGAGCCGCGGTGCCGCGGAGCGGAGCCGTGGCGCTGGGTGCCGCACCGTGCGTGCCACGCTGCTCGCTCCCGGGTGCTCGCCCTGCCCTTGTCCCTCTTTTCCTCGTTGCGAGCCACGAGGATCTGCACGCTAATGCGCCCTCGGGATGATAACCTGGCAGTGGCGCGGCTGGATGCAGCGTAGGAAAGTTCCTGCATCTCCAGTTTCCATTATTCTTGGAAGGGAGGGCGGCGCTCGAGGCCGGCGCGGGCCCCAGCGCCGGATGGAGCAGCTGGGAAGGGCATCCAGCCTCCRTGGCCTGGAGGCTGGAGCAGGTACGGATACAAGCGTGAGCCTGGGGTGTGCCAGGGTTTTCCAAGCAGAGGAATAGGATTGGCAAAGCGGTGCCCACAGCAGGAATGCCGCTTTTCCAGGCATCTCCAACCATGGTGAATCCTGTAGCACCTAGAGGGTCCCTTAAAGCCCCCGCGGCCGCACTCAGGTGGGTCTGAGGTCTGTGGGGTCACTCGGAAAGGAGAGGATGTAACGGGAATCCGGGAGAGGCAACGCAAGAGCTCACGAAGCGGATGCRGGCTGGACTAGGGAGGAAAATAATCCCACTCTGTTTGTTTTCTTTTTTATAGCCTCRTTATTTCTAAACCGGTATCGCTTTTCCTTTTCGCGCCTGACTCCCGGTGTCGGAGCGCTCGAGGAGGCAAGGCTGGATGTGACACAAATCCAYGCGACTCAAGGAAAGCCTGGCCCAATGTGGGGCTTCAGAAAAAGGGGGGAAAAGAGAGGGAATCCCCTTAGATTTTCTATAGTTCTTAAGGTTCTGCCTCGTTCCTCTGCACGGYGRGTGTCTCYGTGCGGAGCGGAGCTGCCTCCCAGCAATTAGCTGCGTTAGAATTCCTGCATGATCCCGGGCTATGGGGCTCCGTGCTTGGCTTTGCAGGAAGGTCCCATGTGTCACGGCTGGATGTGGCAGCCCYGGAGCCATCCCCGTTCCGGCTTTTCCCCTTCTGTCCGGATAGTGGGACAGGGATCCCCGTGCATCGTCTCCATGCAGGCCGCTATCTGGACAAAAAATAGAGTAAAATTGGGGCAGGACCTTGCAATTTGGCTGCTAACCACACAGGAGGTGCTCAGAGGCCTTCAGGGAGATCCCACGGGAATTTATTCCCYCGAGCACCGTGGATGTGGAGAGTTGCAATATTGGCTAATTCTAAGACAGGGGAAGGAGCGGATGGAGAAATTGATGGAAAACCAAACAGTGGGAAAGRGGAGAGTCCTGAGCAGTCAAGCCCGGCACTTACTGAAGTTGGATGGAAAATGTTGGTTAAAATGATTTTTGCACAAATGGGAAGAACAGCGAGCAGAGCACCAGGCTGTTGCGTAAATTCTGGCCYGTTTCACTGCAATTTTTACCTCGAGGAAACGAATGGAAAAGCATCCTAAAAAGAAAAGAAATATTTCAAAGCCACGGGGATGTGTTTGCTCTGGGGACCAAGGCAGGGCGCGTTGTGAGCAGGGCGGGCTTGTCTGGAGCCTCGTAGCATGGGGAGGAGGACGAGCTCACTGCAACAGGAGGCAGGGAAAAGCTCTGGGAATGGTGGCAAGGACGGGACTCTCCAAGTAGCTGGGAGCCAGCGAGCATCTTACACATGCCTTCTTATTCCGGTTGGGTAAGGTCCCACTTTTTGTTCAAATTTAGTTTCTGGCCTTGGAACGTTATTGTCAAAATTCTTTTGTCTGACTCGAGCCTCTGCGGTACCATCGGGAAGCATCTCCGCACAAGCAGAGGCCACCAAGTGCCGGCTCCTCGCGATGGGAACCATGTGCCCRGCGGCTGCGGCTTCGCTAGGGAGCCTCCTGCTCCCATGTTCTCCCTCCTGCGGCTTTTCATCRCGGGTCTGCTTTGCTGCAGGCTGCAAGCGCTCCATGGGAGCGCTCTGGGATGCGGGGTAGCCGCATGGCATCACATCCAGATGGTCCCGGCGCGTGCAGCGGGGCGAGGGATGCTCATGGGAGCTCGTGGCACCGTGCAGGAAGCTCACAGCGCCGCTGGCTGCACTCCAGGGAGCCCTGCACTGCCAGGAGAGCTGCTCAACTTGTGCCATCCCTGGGGATTTCTCCATGGCAGCTCCGTAAGCAGCAAGGAGCATCCCAGGGAAGCAGCCCAGCAGAGCAGTCAGAGGTGTCAGAACCCATTAGCGGTGGCAGCGACGCATCCCGCCGACTGCTTCCCATCCTGCCGCTGCTTTCCTCGGCTCGCTTGGGATTTCACTCCCTGCTTCCTTGGAGCTTTAAATAGCCCGGCGTGATCGCAGGCGCTGCCAGCCGGTAGCTGTCCAGGAGCTCATGGCTGATAACGCGCCGCGGGTGTCCCTGGCACGCTGCCACCGCGGCGGCGCAGGAGCCCCCGGCTCCGTCACTGTCACCTCCTCCCTCGTAGGTGGCTGGGAAAGGTTCGGSAGGGGGCAGCCGAGCTGGGCCTGCCCCGCTGCGGAGCGTCTGGGAGACAGGGAGCAGCTGCTCGCGGGTTCCTCCGGAGACGGAGGAAGGATATKGGGGCCATGTGTGTGCATGGCACTGAGCGAGGCAACCGGGAGCGCCAAAAATGCACGGAGGAGCTTGCAGCGGAGTGAGTAATGCTGCAAAAAGGGGAGCCGCGGGCACGGCCAGACCGTGAAGTCRCTGCAAGGGGTGAGCGGCTGCGGAGGAATTCGTTTGCTCCGGGGACGACGGGCGGCGATGCGGAGCAGCGCGTCGGGGCAGCGCTCAGGCCCGCGGGAGGGCACGTGGGTCCCCAAGCCACCACCCGTCTGTGCCTGTCCTTGGCCACCCAGTGTCAGAGTGGAGGCAGAGTCCTGAGCATTGGGGACCAGGTGAGGCAYGAGCAAAGCCTGGTCTCGGAGGTGGGCTCACCCTGAGGAGCACAGCGGGGCCTGGCAGGACGGGCGTCCTTAAGACAGCGCRGCATCCTTGAGGAAAGGAGAATGGAACAGGATGGAAATGCACCAAGATGCTGCTGCTGTTGCTGAAAAAAGGGATTTCAGCCCTTGCCGACTTCCACAGGAGCCCTTCGCTCCCCAAATCGGCAACCTGCCACCTTGTCCCCRCTTGCACAGCCGCCCTTCAAGCTGTGCCCCTTCTTTTGAGGAGTGATGCTCCCAAGTGGGAAACCCCTGAGCTTCTCGCTCTGCATCTGGACAAAGCACAGCCGGGAGGCTGCGGCCGCACAAAATTAGAGGCCGGTATCAAACATCTGGCTCTCATATCTCTGTTTACCACAGACTCATTTAGAGCAACGTTTGTGGCAGGTTAAGTCATTTGGCATCCTCAGTTACAGCCTAGGATGCTGTCCTGCAGGAGAGGGTGTCTTTCCAATTTGGAGTGCGGGCATCGTGTGCATCCCACACGTAGCTCCTCTTCCCATCCATTCGGCTGCAAGGAGACAGGAGAAAAGCAAGCTCTGCTGATTCCAGTGTTGGGTGAAAGTATATTGCCTGTCGTTCGCAGTTGAAAAGCATGATTTAATTAACATGTTTATATGTTTTTTATTGAAGAAAGCATGTGCTGCCTTTTGGATCTTTTTTTTTTTTTCCCAACTTGTGTTTGTTATGAAATGGTTGAGTCATATTCCATGGTATAGCCAGGAGATGGGGCAGGACAGTGTGAGGGACAAACAGGGAGCACCAGGAGGGAGAAGAAGAGGRGAGACCTTCAGTTTGCTGCCCACAACTCGACTCTGCTGGTCACCTTTTCGTGTCTCCTTCTTGTATGAGCGTGAAATGGGCATTGAACAGAAAAACCTCTGTGAAGGTTTCTTGGGCTCCGTCGYTTGGGTTGAGCTGAGCACCCTAGACCAGTGGAGGCTCCATCACACACAGACAAGGCCTTCCAGCTCAGAAATGTCCTATTCTTTGGATGTGAAGTCTGCCAAGGAGTAGGATCTGCCGAGGAGCAGGTGCCAGCTGCACCGACAGGCCGTCCCAGGGACCTCCTGCCCTGATCCCACTCACACACGGAGCGGTTCAGAGGACGCGTTATCGGCACCGTCCCTTCCCAGGCAGCGCTTGCTGTGTGGGCACTGATGYGATCAGAGCTCCTGGGGAGACTCCAGCAAAGCCCGGCAGGTTCCTCGATCCTTCTTCTGGAGACCCTGTGGTCAGCAAGCTCTGATAAGCACCTTGATGCCAATCAGGGGTTGAGAGGAGAGGTTGGGGTTGCAGACTGATGCCATCGAGGGCTGGCATGGAGCTCCCACTCTTCCCTGCTGGCTCCCACCAAAGGAGGGCGGTGCGGGATTCCCACGGACTCCTTGCTCTGCACTCTGGCCTTGCTTTTTTTTWAAAAAAAAAATAAATAGAAAGGGAAAAAAAGGCAGTTTGGGGCCAAGCCCGTGCAGTGGTCCAAGCCCATGGAGCACAAGCCTGAGCTCACACCAGCGCTGGAGCTTCCCTCGTGCCAGCGCTGGAGGCTGCTGCTCAGTGTGAAAGTAAACATGTGCTTTAGGGCTCCAAAAGCAGATTTTAAAAGAAAAAAAAAATAAAAATAATATAAAAAAGGCATTTGGCCCTGAAGGGGAAGGATAAACATTGCTAAAATGCTATCATTTGTGGGCCTGCGCGCTGGGTGCCGAGCGCAGCCGCAGGAGCCGCTTCCACCGCTGYGCACAGCGGTTACTTTAGCAGCCACCGTGGTCACCGATGGCCACAAAGTCCTGTCCTGGGTGGGGGGGAATCCAGCCTCCAATGCCCCCAGGGAGCAGGGGCATCTCCCGGAGCTGCCGTCCTGCTCGTGGCTCCCTCCTCGCAGCGGCGCTCGGAGCGCGCCCGGAGCGAGCCCGGAGCGCGCCACGCGGAGCCCGGCGAGGCCGGCGGCGGGGCCGCCGGAACCCGGCGCTTATGGCTTTTGCAGAGGGGCCGCCGCTCGGCGCGCGGCCGCTCTAGGGCTAAAGATAGCAGTGTCTGCAGCTGAGCTCGTGAATCAGCCCGAAAAAATGTGGGTCACCTCCTGTGCGAAGAAATGAACGTTCGGAGACTCATACGCTCCTGACCTCATTTTGCAGCCTATGAATCAGGCCRGCAGCGCCGTGGACCCCACAGCTGGGGCCGCGGCGGCCGCCCCGCGCACATCAGGCCCTGATTAAAAGCTTTTGGGGGCCGGTTCTCGCGGCTGCGGCGAAAGGGCGTTAATTGGACCGGAGTGCAGGAACGTGGGGAAAAGAGCTGGAAAGGGGTAACACGGGGGCTGCGCCCGTGTTGGGTGCGTGGCCGTGCACCAGCACCCACGTGCACCGCGCACGGGAGCCTTGGAGCCGCCCGTGCGGGTGCAAGCAGCAGTGAGCACCGTGCAGGGACGTGGGGACAGCGCTGTCCCATGCACAAGCTTGCACGGGCGCAGAGGTGCATGCAGCCTGGCCATGCACACAGCAAGGCTGCACGGGGACGCGGGAGCAGCGGCCGGGTTTATTCTTATTTCTTTAATTCCGCCGTTGCAAAGTCTGCTCCTGTTTTCATTGTTAAAGTAAAGCCCAGCAGGGACTCCAAAACAGCTAGAAACTAGGAGAAAGGTTTTGAGGGGCCCCTGGAGACCTGAGCTCAGCACTGGCCTCTGTCACCAGCTCCATGTGTGGCGTTGGCAGAGTTGCTTGTGCCTCAGTTTCCCCCCGTTGTCACCTGGTAGTTAATGCTGCTTTTCCCACCTCGCTGCCCCCTGCTACAAAGGGATGTCCCACAGAGGAGCAGGAACATGTGGGGAGCAGGACATGGCGTGGGAGAGGGATGCAAGGGGTGAATCCGTGTCCCCAGGAGCCCCCAGGTCTCCTCCTCTCSGAGTCCTCCTTAAGGAAACGCACTGCGCCGCGCGGGAAGCTCCAGGCGGGAGCCGGAGCGGCGCTCGCCTCCTGCCTCCGCCCGTGCCGCGAGCTCCAGCCGGGAGCATTTGGCCCTCGGTGAGCACGCGGTCCTGGCTGGCGCTCAGAGCACGCGACGCGTCCCCACCGTGCACACGGTGTCCCCGCGGCGCACACGGCGTCCCCGCGGCGCACACGGCGTCCCCGCGGCGCACACGGCGTCCCCGCGGCGCCGAGCCCGGCAGCCAGGAAATAGTTAAGCGCTCGGCTATTTTGATTAGCAGAGCCCTCAAGGCAGTGAAAGACAGCGGGGAGAGCGCTCGGAGCGTGCTAATGACGTGAAGTCATCAGCGGCAGCGGCGCCGCGCGAGCTCCCCGCGCCCGGCGTGGAGCAGCATGCRCGCAGGTGGAGCCGGCCGCGCGCGGCATCGCTCGCCTTCCCCCTGATCTCTTTTTCCCTTTATTTTTTTTTTTTTTTTTCCTTCTCTTCTCGCCTCCCTAATGATATTTCCAGCTCCGCCGGCAGACGGGCGATAGACGGCAGCGCCGGCGAGGGCGGCRTGCGGCCGCGCGCGGGAAGGTGAGGGGGTCTCCGGGGTGAAGGCCCCTGTGCTCGGTGTCCCCGGCGGGCGGGGGGCAGCGCCGGAGYCGGCGGGGATGAGGAGTCCTGCAGCGTCACGGCTGCCGTGCAGGTGGGGCAGGCGCTTGCGAGCGGAGAGCGCGCGGGGAGCGGCACCGGTGCCCGCTGCAACATCCCTCGTCCTGCGGGTAAAAAACATGTGGGGTTTTCACGTTGAAACGGCCGCTCTCCTGCAGCGAGCTTTGGAGCGTGTGCGGCTCCGCGGGACAGCTCCTGGTTGCACCCCCAGCTTCCTCGGGATAACTTAGGAACTCGGGACGCTGCGAGTGCTGCTCGGAGAAGCCCTGCCGGGGGTGCTGACTTAGCGGCGCTGCTTAACGCACAGAAAGTCGCGCTTGGAAAATGCACGGTTTTATTCATGGCAAATGAAACGGAGCGGCGGAGGCTCCAGCACCCGTGGACGCGATTAACCCCTTGSGGGGAGGCGCGGGTGACTCCCGGGCGTCAGGGCCGACCCCTCCGCTGCTGTGTCGAGTTGGGTGCGCGCCGGGGCTCAGCCCGTCTCCAGCTCTGCGCTCAGCGCTTGTGTTTTCTGCCTCACGGTAGTTTKGGTTTCTTTTGGTTTCATATAGGGATAGCCAGGTTCGTGCCACGGAGCGAGTGTTTGGCTGTCAAAGACACCYGGTCCTGGGGTTTCCTCTCATACACCGTTACTCGCTTTGAATGACATTTCCTTAAAAAGAAAATCCCGTGATTTTATCTGCTTGGAAACCAGCGTTRGAAGCAAAGCTGTGGCCCAACCTGAGCTTTGGGGGGGCTGCAGGGGTTCCCCGGCGACCCCGGCGCTGCRAGCCGGGCCGCGTTTGCGCGGGTCCCGCGTTCTCCACGCGCTCTCCCGGCGCGCTCGGCACACGCTGCACGCGCGTGCATGGCTCCACCTGCCACCGGCTTCCCTGCTCTGCTGCAAACATGCTTTTAATTAAAGAGGTCGCCGGGAAAACCCAGGCAGGACTTTCTCCTYGACTAATTCCCCTTTTYTTCCACCCKCTGCAAGGCTCATTTGTGCRAGCAGCTCTTGTGCCCCGCGGGGAACGTGCGCCCGTGGCCGGGATCTTAGTGCTCTTKGCTGCGCCGTGCGGGGCTCCTTGTGCCGCTCGCTTGCAGTGCAGCCGTACGGACCGGGCTCAGCGCGATTCTCAACACCGTTTTACAGGGGCTGCAGCAGCCAGTGACCCACAAACAGGCTCCGACCCCGGCTCCCGCTGACCCATAAATCCCCCCGACTCGGCTCCGTCTCCTTTGGCTTTGCCTTCTTGGAAGGGAAAGGTGCTAGAGGGCCGGTGTCCCACTACTAAGCAACAGTTACCAACAACCTCAAGCAAATAAAGCCCGGGGCTGATGAGCGCGGGGCAGCCGCGGCGGCCCTGCGGGTGAGTCAGGCGCGCGCCGACGGCACGGGCGCTTCCAGCCGCCCGGCCCGCGGGACGGCACGGCCCCCGGTATTTACGACCATTTCAAAAGAGTTTCTGTGGCTGCTCGGGAGCACAAAGTGGCGCCTTGAATGCTCAGGTGCTTTGGGCTTTTACGGAGGAAASGCTTAGTTAGGGGTCGTGCAGCTGGTGCTGTTTGTGTTTTCGGGCTGCTTTGGGCACCCAGATCCAGCCTGCAGCATCATCTTGCARACGCGGTCGTGGCATCCAGACCCTGCAAGGGAAACGCGGCCAGGGAAGTGGCATCCGCTCCCTGGTGTCACCTGAGCTGCCTTGTGTCACTCCTGCTGGGTGGGAGTTGGGGACTGCAGGTTGGCRCGCGGAGATCCGAGCGGGAAGTGGCAGCATACCGGGACGCATCCGCTTTTCCTGGCCTCCAAGCTCAGCTCACCCTGGGAATTTCTTTCCTATCGTGAATTAGCATCTGTGCAGCACAAACGTTGATCCCGGTCTGCCCGCTGCTTGCGGCTCCTGCGGGTTGTCCCTGGATCCTCCCAGCCCATTCATCACAGCCTCAGGGACCTGCGAGGCTTCCCCAAAACCTCGGCTTGGTTTTCCGCATGGACGACACTTGCGAAGAGGATGGAGCCCTTCGGCCGAGCGCTCCCATGCCAGAGCCTCCTCCTCCACCGCTGGCACTTGGGGCCGGCAGGATTCTTTGGCTCACAGGGATAAGGGGCTTCGCAGCAGCAAGCAGCCTGGAGAGGGCAGTGCCCGCGGTGCCAGATCGGCTTCGGACCTTCTGCCAGGAGCCACCAGCTCCACGTCTTGCCCGACACCAGCGCCGGTGCTGCTGGTGAGAAGAAATGCTGCCGTTTCTGCCAGGGGAATAATCCTCTTTGCAGACCCGGACTGCTGCTCCGTGTGGCATGGCCAGCGTGTGGCATGGCCACGAGAGCTGGAGCTCGTGGCTGGATTTCTTCTTCCTCCTCCTCCTCCTCCTCCCTGCCAGGAAGTGGTGCTGCAGGAGCCCTGCCTTATCTTCTTATGCCCTGGCCTGGATTTAAAAGGGAAAGAGCAGCTTTGGGCTTTGCAGACTGTCATTAACCGACGAGGAGAGGAGCGCGGCTTCCCCGCGTGCCCCGCGCTGCCGTTGGGAGGTCTCCGGCGGAGCGCGTGGGCCGAGCGCTCGGACAGCGGCCGCGTTTTGGGGCTGGAAGCCGAAGTCCCGGAGTACAACATCGCCACCTGTTTGCCGCGTGCAAACGTACAGCGGGAGCCATCCCGGCACGAGCCATCCCGGCAGGAACGATCCCGGCACGAGCCATCCCGGTGGGAGCCATCCCGGCTGGAACCATCCCGCAAGGGCTGCCTCGTGCTGCCCTGCAGACCGATGCGCGATGGGTGTCCCTGCTGCATCCCCCGCGCCCAGAGGCTCTCAGAGGACCTGCAATAAAGGCACGGATGCCAAGCGAGCGTTGGGAGCGCGTCCTTCGGCAGAGCTGCACCCGGAGTGGTTCCCATCCCTGCAGCAGCCGTCCGGAGCTGCGGCGGTGCCGGCTGATTGCGCCCTTGCTCCCATGCCTGGCTTCCATCACCCACTCCGCTGCTTCACCCACTGGTGATCCGTGCAAGATTCCTCTCGCTTTCCTGGGAGGAAATACCCATTGTGAGCTTCCTTTTTCCAGAAAGCTCCAAGGATGTGGCTGGGCAGGCAGGTGCGCTCAGTCAGGCGTGCTCGCTGCACACGTGTGGGTTTGCAGCCCATCTGCTGTGATGTGCAGGGTCCCTCTCCAAAACCAGAAGGTTTTTGGAACCTTCTTGCCAAAATCGAGCTTGGGAAGTCGGCGCTCTGGGAAGATGCCCTAGGAAAGAGTGGGGCTGTCCCGTGTGCACGTGCACACGCGTCTTCCCATTGGAAAAGCACTAACGGGAGCRAGCCAACATAGACGGTTCCATTAACGTGGATTTATAGCACAAATCTGCTCCTGCTTTGTTAGGACAACACTAAGTGGGCTTTTAGCACTGGGAAAGCTGGCCCGGGGCTGCACGCTGTTTACTAGGCAAGGGCAGCTGCTCCGAAGGGGCTGCAGGGGAGCGGGAAGGAAACCTGGCAGAAGAGGGAGACGARSAGAGCTGGGATTTGAGGGAGAAACGGGATCAGGGGTACAGTCTGTCGCCTCTGCTCCAAGGGTGTCTTCTCCCTTTCCCCCACCCCTGTGCTGCATCTGAATCGCTGCAGCCGGGATGCCAGAGCTGCACGCAGCATCCCGGCCGCATCCGCTGCTGCTCGGCAGTGCCCGGAGCCCCCGAGCCCGGCTCGGTGCCGGCTCCGGCGCTGGGCTCGCGCCCGAGGTGTGAGATTACTGGAATGTGCTTGTTTGTGTTGAATATGAATACAGGATTGTTCTCCTTGGGCTATTAGTTACTATGCAAAGGCAAGTCCTAAAAAAATATTGAATTTCCGCTCTCATAATTTGGAGGAAAAACACTTATCCGGCATTAGGCAGCGATTGTGAGGGACCCTTTCATCTGGGCGYGCAGGGGAGGTGCCGCCGTGCCCCCGAGCGCGCCGGGCGAGAACGCGGCCCCTTGTGCCGAGCGGAGCCGCGCTCGGAGCTCCCCGCGCCGGGCACGGCCCGAGGCAGCGGGCAGCGCCTCCCGCCTCCTATTCTTTGCCTTTCCGTTCTTCTCCCCAATGCCCGTGCTGTCTTTGGGAAGCTTCTTTCTGCTCGCCCGTTTTCGAGGAAAATTCAGGCCGCTTTGGGGTGACGCGTGCACAGTTGGGCCCAGGTATAACCAGGTGGAAGACAGTGTTGATCCACCTGCCTTGCTTGTGTTGAACTGCAAAGGGAAGGAAAAGAGGACTGAGCTCCGGCAGGGCTCAACTGCTCCCTTCTCCTGGGTGATGTCCGCAGGTTTCTTTTCCAAGCTATGGAAGTGGGAGAGGTGGGACTTGGGATGAAGGTTGCAGTGAGAGATAGGGATTGCTTTGCCCTGGTGGGCTGTGGAGCTTCAGCCCTGAGAGTGCTGCAGGACCTGGGAGGAGCAGCCGTGGGGACATCCTACAGGGCGAAGAAGCCATGAGCCCTTTGCATCGTTTCCAGTTCCGATTTTCAGGAAATTCCCCAAGATGAGGGTTACGGTCAGGAATCCACAGGGCCTTCTGCATTGCCCTGGATATGCAGGGCATCCTCCCCTCCTCTTCATCCCGGGCAGGTTCGGCACCTGTGGGATTCCTCCTTCTCCCTGGGGTTTAGCAGCCTGCAGCGCCTTGGCACAAAGAGGGAGATGCCCAGTTGGGCAAAACTGCGATCGTTCTGCATCCAAACACACAGAAAACCCAACCCTCGAGTTTCCCGTGCGCAGGGAAGGCCCGGGCCCCGGCACGGACAGCGGCCGGGATGCAGCGCGTGCCCCTCGGCCGCCGCTCGGCAGCACCGCGCTGGCAGCAGCGTCGGCGCCGCGCGCGCCAGGGAACGTCGTGGTGCCGCTCGCACGGCTCCAAACCAAACAGGAGCGGAGCCGCCGCCGAGGGGAGGGCGCAGGCGGCCACCTCCCATCCCAGCTGCCTCCATCCMCATCCTCGCGCTCGGAGCGGCTTGGCACGGGCAGAGGGCCAAGGCTGGTTCTACGAGCTGCAACGGGAGCTGCAACCGGCCTGGAGCCCCATTGCTCCACGTGCCAGGAATCATCCCCGTCTGCTCCGACATGGTCAGTGCTGCCCAGTGCGGCAGAACCTCCTGCTCCGCGGCCGTGCCTGCACGCACACCCGTGCCGCACGCACCAGCCCATGCTCAGGCGCCCTCCGCTCACCACCCCTAACAAACCCACCCTCTCACTTTGCACATGCTGCAACGAGACCCCAGCCTGCCCCGTTCCCCCTTGCCCTCCTCTCCCCCGCGCCGTCTCCGTGTCCCCCGGGGAGCAGGACGGTGACTTTGAGCGGCCCCRCGCGCCCCGCGGCGTGGCCGCGCGCCGGCCCCGCGCTCCCTCCTGCCTGTTTGCATATGTTAAAAATATTTAGTCCGCTGCTAAAAAAAATATTATGCCCCAGCGCTGGGGCCAGCTCAATATAATGCACCTATGTGTCCGCGCCGGGGCCGGCGGCCGCACAGAGGGGTTCTATGCGCCCGCGCAGCGCGGCCGCCCCGCGCGCTTGCCCTTCTTTCTCTTTATTTTTTCTTCCTTTTCTCCCTTCTTTCCCCCCGTTTTTCCCCTTTTCCCCCGTCCGCGCTGGGGCAGGGCCGGCGCTGGGGACACTGTGGCCATTCATGGCTCGGCGGGGGGYGGCGATGCGTGCCGGGCGCGTGTCCGCCGGCGAGCCGCGCTCGCGCCCGCCCCAGCGCCCCGTAAAAGGGGCCGGTTGTCTGCGCGCGGGCCGAGACCAACGTATAGGAGCGTGAGCATCAATAAGGCTATTTAGGAGCGGGGCCTCCTTTTTGCGCTCGACGGGCCCGTGAATGAACCATACAGCGCCTGCAAAAAAAAATGTAAACGCGAGGGGTCCCTCGGAGACGCAATTACAGGAAAAAATAAGGACAGCTTTGCAGCGTTCGGGCTTCCCGTTGCTCCCTGCCGCATCCCTGCTTGCGCGGAGCTCGCCCCGCAGCGCGGTGAAAGGTCTCATTCATGCGTCCCACATCCCGTGTAGAGTTACAGCGTGCCGGGGCCCTGCTGCCCGGCTCCTCGCTGGTTTCCTTGCGGCATTCCCAGGTTGGATGCGCACGGAGGACCGGGAGGCGAGGCCGCGGAGGCGGCGAGCCCGGAGCCGGGGCGTTTCTTTCCTGCATGCCTTGGCCTGTCGCCCTGTCGYGTGCAGGAGCGTGCAGCAAGTGGTGCATGCTGCTCTTCCCAAACCACCAGCGTTGCGGAGGGACTGCTGCTGCAATTTAGCTTTTTTGCAGGTTTTTCAGCCCAAAAGAGATAAGCTTTTCATCACGAATAGATAGGGAGGTGTTGGCTTTGCATTGGTAAAAGTGCCAGCCACAGCTTGGCCTGTCCTGCAAATGCCRGTGCTGGAATCCCTCTGCCAGGCAGGGAAAAAAACGTCTGCATGGGCCTATGCAGCAAAATACTGTATTCTGTGATGGGAATATCCTCATAGCCATTGAAAATAAGTGTATGGCTGAGTGGACTTGGTTGGAAACTGGATTTCCTTGTGAGAAAGGTGAGAATGCCCTGGGTTGCACGGGAGATGGGGATGCTTTGGATCCCAGCTGCTGCAGACACGGGGYGGATGGGATGGGAGCGATGGAAGACACGAGATGGGGAAGAAGGATGAGCCCCAGGTCCCAAAATGAATTCAGAGTTCTCCAAATGAGGCTAAGGTTTTTGACTGCAGGGTGCTCCTGGATGTATTTTAAGCAATGTTCCTCAGTGAAGCATTTCATTCAGGAAGATGCACCTGGCTTTGATTTATGGTCCAGGCAAAATGTCTTGGCCGAGGCAAAAACTCGCAGCTTCCAAGGGGGAAAAAATGAGGAAAAGTTTTCTCTTCCCTGGTGTCTAATGAGCTGTTTGCTCCCTGTGACAGTTGCATAAGCGGTTTCATGTCAGCAGGTTCCAAGCAAACGCAGCGCAGCGGGCACGGCAGTGTTGGTTGTTTTCCCTGKGGAAAGAACCTTCTAGGAAGATCTTGAGTTTGGGCCAGCTCCTTGCAAGCGCTGGAAGGAGCCTTCCCCCTGCTTCCTGCCTCCCCCTGGACGTGCCTGCTCCATAGGGGACCGTCCGGGGACTGGCTGAGCGGGTGCTGCAGTCGGGCGCCGGGGGCCTTGTGGCTGCCCACTGTGTGACTGATGTTGGTGCCCACCTTGCAGCGGGGGGTTAAACCAGGATACCCGGGCGTTTTCCTCTGCATCCAAATCCCAGGCCGGGCTGGAAGGACTCGGCCCCCCCCGGAGAGGCTCCTGTGGCAGGTGGCGGGTTGCGTGGGGGGCTGCATGCGTCGGGAGGGCAGCGTGGGGCAGGGCAGCACTGTGAGGTTGCCCGTGCCACGGCGGTGCCCAGCCCTTATGGGATGCCCAGAAACACTTGTTTGCTTCTGGGAAGCCAACGGTGTTAAACAGGAGCAACCAAAACCGCAGGAGGGTTTTTTCTTCTTTTGCAAACGCCGTCAGGAGTTGTGCGAGCCCCAAGACTGTGGCCTGACAGCAGCGTCCGGGTGGCATCCCACGTGGCAGGAGACTGCAATTCCCCAGGATTGCTGCCTCCAGCTGGCAAATCCCTCCCGGCTCATCCTCAGCACGCATGGAGCCACCTAAAAGCAGCACGAGCCGTTTGGTCGCGCACCCTGTGTCTATTGCAACTCGTGAGGGGTTTTTATAATATAGGACATGAGCAGAGCTGGAGGCAGCCTGGGAAGGAAGGAAGGAACCCAAAYGCTGCTCAAAAGCTGCAGTGGTGCTGGGCGGGATACTGCCCGGGCAGCAGCACTTTGCTCCAACAACCCAACCCCGAGCGGGCAGCAAGCTCACGCCAAGCGCCCGCTCGCGCTTTGCAGCCCCTCTATGGCTCCCGGGCTCGGCACATCCTCCCTTCCCCTGGCGCGCCGGGTCGCRGCGAGCTCTCCTTCCCGCTTCCCTGCCCGCGTTCCCCCCCCCCGGTGCAGATAAATCATGCGAGCGGCGGCTCGGCCCGGCGCCCGCTCCGTCGCCCGACTTCTGTGCGCTACTGGCTGGTGCGGCGCGGAGGGGGCGTGCGCGGGCGGGCGCCGTGCCTGCGCTCCCTCATGAACACTTCTCCTTTCATGCACAGCTCCCGGGCCGGCCCGCGCGGCGGCTCCGCAGCCGCCCGCTTCCTAAGCGGGGCCCCCTCCCTCGGCGAATGCAGCCCCCCCGGCCCGGCCGTGGCATGACGAGGTGGGTGAGCTCCCGGGTGTCGCTTGGGGCGCGCTCGCTGCTGCCGCGGGGCGAACGTTGCTCCCGGGCACGGGGACGGCGCGGGCAGCGGCCGCCGCTTCCGAGCCCCGGCTCCCGCTCCGGCTGCTCCGGCGGGGAGCTACGCGGAGCCTCCTGCCTTTTGCTCCGCCGCATTCCCAACTTTTCGCCGCTGCTGCGACTCCTGCAAGGAGGGTTGCGGGAGTTAAAGCCGCTGCCGCCGCCGTGCCTGGAAGCGTTTCGGGATTTGTGTCGTCTYGGAGCTTTAAAGAGGGAAGGTGAATCCCTGGCGTCCCCCGTGCCCCCGCTCGGGACAGGCCCCAGCCTCTTGCACCCTCCTGTCATCAGCTGGCTGCTTCCCCCCCACCCCRTCACCATCCTGGGATCCCTTTTCCCAACGGGATCCTTCCCGGGGCTCCGCAAGCCAAAGAGTTAATGCAGCTCCCCCCACCTCCCGCCCCATGCCGGGTTCATCTGCAAAAAATATGAAGTGGAGATAGAGGCGCTCGGTGCTCATCTGCCGAGCAGAGAGCTGCCTTTGAAGTCAGCCCGGCCTCCTCCTCCTCCTCCTCCAGGGCGCTTTCCCCCCTTCTCTTTCCCTTTAACCCTTCTCCGGGCACCCGCTGCTCCCAGGGGGCTCCGGTGCCGTGGCYGCCGCGGGGACTCCTTGCAGGGACCTGGSTCCCCATCCCTGTGCTCTGCAGCCACCCGGGGGCTTTTCCACAGGGATTCTCCCCTTCTGGACACCCCAGCCCTAGGGAGCGCAGCCAGCCCCATCGCATTCCCAGAGCCACAGGGCTTCATCCCAATGGGATGGAAGGGCCGGGAGGGCTGAGGACGGCTGCGGATGGRAGGTTTGGGGGGATTTAAGCCATTTTCGGGGGGCCTGGGGAAAGTCGCCGCTGCCGCTTTAAGGCCCGCGTCCCTTTAAGTGACTTTCCATTCGCTGCTTTGGAGAGCTGCGAATTTGCTTTCCCAGATTTCCTCGGCRCCGGGAGCAGGAGTCGGAGAGAGTTGGGAGAAAGGGAAAAAAAAATACAACTACCACGCRCTCGGGCAGCCCCTCGCAGCAGCACGATCCCGGCACAAGGGGGAAGATGAGAGTTTTCTCCTTTTTTACAAAAAAAACAAACAAACAAATCCCAGCTCATCTGCCAGCATTTTGCATTTTCCTTTGGCTTTCTGCTCCRGTGCTTGTCGCTGCATGGGGAGCCGGGGGGAACGTGGCATATGGGGCCAGGGACGTGGGATGCAGAACGTGCGCCGATGATGGGGAGCGTCACAAACACCAGCAGCGCCCGCCGGCTGCGCTTGCATTTTATTTGCAATATTTGCAAGGTGGCAAATGGGAAAAATAGGTGGAAAGCGCCTCGATGAGCCTCGCGGTGCCGAGTCTGCCGAGCTGGGATGCGGTCGGTGCCCGGGCCGGAGGCACCGGAGCCGCCGGCTGCCGCTTTTAACCCCGTCGCGGCTGCTCCGCTTTGCAGCCCCCGCCAGCCCCGGGGTGGCAAATTAACACGGGTGCACAAGTAAACGCCTTCATCTATAGGATAAAACCCCTCCTGGGCATTGCAGCGCCAGTATCTGGTTGGCAGGGCATTTGCAGGGGGTWCCTGCGTCCCTGTCCCTCCTCGCCGTCCCCGTCGCACCCTGCAGCAGCCRTCGGGAAAGCCGCCCCGCTCCCGCTGCCACCGCGGCCGCTTCACCCCTCRCCAGGAGCGTGAAGGGGCCTTCGGAAGGAAGCCGAAGTGCCTTAAATTTAATTTACACTCACTTAGAGGCCTCTTTACGTGGCGAGAGGAGCATAAAGGGGCCTTAATGCCGCGAGGACCCGGCCCYGCGTAGATGCTGACTGCTGGGCATTCATTTTGCAGCCGCTCGCGCCAGGCTGGGATCCAGCGCTGGGCTCCGGAGCCGGGAGCAGGGGGAAGTGCAGGAGCAGCCGGGCGCTAATGCAGCTCGGCCTAATTTACATGTGGAGTGAAATCAGAGTCCGGCTTCCCGGGAATGACTTACAGCGAGCTGCTGCTTGGTCTGCCAAGTGAGCCAGGCTACCTTACCATGAGGCTTTTAATAGAAAGGAGGGACTGTCTGCGCGTCCGCGGAGCCCAGAAAAACAAACCGTCTCCTTCGRAGCTGCTCTCTGCTCCAGCTTGGGAGTTGCCCTATGGATTTGCCAAGCTTGGGTCCCCTGTCCCTGCGTGCCGCTGACGGGCTCGAAAGCATTCTTGGCTTGCACAGGAGAGCCTGGAGGCTCCTGCTTTTTAAAAAACACCTTTGTGCCGGAGTTGGAAAGCGCTAATGTCTTCTTGGAGGTTGCTCAGGGATAAGGAGGAGGCTGGCGAGATAAGCAAGGGTCGAGGCGATGCCGTGGAGCCTCGTGCAGCTTGCAGGGTGCCAGCGCGCTCTGCACCCGGGAGGGTGGCTGGGGGGACGTCAGCTGCTCCGGGGATGTGGCCGGGATGCAGCAGGAGCATCCCTGCAGCCTGGGAAGGGGACAATGCACAGCTGGATTTCCCAGCTTTCMCGGCTTTCCCAGCTCTTCCACCTCCAGCTGTGSCTGGAKGGGGTCACGGGTGGGCGATGCTGGTGTGAGCCCACCCCCAAAYTGCAGCATCTCTCTCCTGCTTGCAGAGCGCGTTGCAGAGCTGGCTCTTGCACCCGCCACTGCTGGGGCTGTGCAAGGCTGTGCGCGTCCTGGGGGGGCCGAGACCCCCCTAAAATGCATGCACATGGCTGCAAGGTCCAGGGCTCCCGGGCGGGATTCACGGACGGCTCTTCCAGGGAGCCTCCTGGCTTGGCTATAGCCCTGCAGGGCCCTGGGGCTTCCCCGGCGTGAGCTCGGGCTTCCTCATAGCGAGCGTGGCGGGAAGGCATGTGAAAAATGCGGCCGCGGGCAACCCTCGGTGTCCCTTTAAAAGAAAAAAGCACCATTTTTGTTTGGAATCTGCTGCTTTTTAATTAGGGGTAAGCGGCTGCCTCTGCCCCCTCGGGCCGGGACCCCCAGCACAGACGCCCCTTCCCATCAACCTGTCATGTGGAATTAGCGCCCAGCCCGCGTGGGCTGCAGCCCCGGTGGGCACGAAGCTCTTGGGCTGGCCCTGGCCTTGGGGACGCTTCCGAATGCCACTGCAGGAAGGAAACACGCGGACGCCCAGATTTCCCGGGAACGTGGTGGTTTTCCCCCTTATCCAGAGCATGGATGAGGGAGCTCCCAGGATGAGGGACCAGCTCCCCAGCAGTCCGCAGGAGCAGTTTCTTTGCCGCGTTATTCCCGGCGGGACACGGAGCTTGTCCCAGTGCAGTTCTAGGGGAGGAGCTGGGAACCGGGCAGCCGGAGCGGATGGCATCACGCCGCCCCAGCTGGACCAAGGGATGGTCTCCATACGGCCGGGCTGGGAGCGAGCCCGGGGCTCTCCTGGTGCTTATCAGGGTCCAGGAAGCCAATTTTTCTAACTGGCAGAGAGCAAAACGCAGCGTTTGGCGGTGAGGAGAGGCGGCCAGCGATCCATCACGCGCGCCCTGGAACCGGAGCAGGACAAGATCCAGACCCAGCGGCAGAGCGAGGCCGACCTGCCGCGGCCGGCGCCGCTCCAGCCACTCGCTCGCGTTTGCATTTAATTGCAAACGTTGGGTTTTTTTATAAAAAAGCCCTTTCTTTTTGCAACAACAAAGCCTTGAACCTCACTTCAAAGCTGCCTTCCTGGGACAGTTGCATACCTTTTAAAAATAGCCCTGTGCACGGTGCCAAGTGCTAAATGGATTGCAGAGGGCAGGGCCCCCACGTGAGGCTTCGAGCAGCCCACGGGCCCGCAGGGCTTTTCTTCGTGCTTGGGGCCATGGTGAAGCTCCGCTGGAGACAGCAAAGCMACCCAAAGACCACGCATATTCCTAAGCATCCTCCAAATGGGGTGAAACTGGGCATTTCTGGCAAGGAAGAGACAGGAGGATGATTWGATGAAGGTCGCTCATCTTCCTCGTGCCGGCTGGGTTGCTGTTTGGATGCGCTGCTCCGGGCTGCATCCTGCAGCACATCCATCCCCATCGCCATGGCAGGGGCTGCTCTTCCCACTGGAGGAGGCCGGAGTTGCTGTGTCCGCCGGCGGCAAAGCCGGTACAGACAAATTGCCACCTCCTGCAGCTGCCACCCAATGCCCGGGGAGGAGGAGACTGCATTTAGCTCCGGGAAAAGCTCTCCGGGTTGGAAGCGTGCTTTTCTTGGAGCACTATGCTGTATTTAGGCAGGCTGGTATGTGGGGAGTAATTAGAACCTCATCCCGCGCCCGGAACAAGCGGATTTTCCGTCCGGCACGGTGATGGGTCAGGCAATCCGGACAAAATCTGTGCCGAAAGCCATGGACGTTTTCTCCCGGGCTCTCCCTTGTGCTTGCAGGGCCCGGGGACGTCTCTCCGGGTGCTCTTTGCTCTCCACACGCTTCCCCTCACTCTGTGCGTCCGTGCAGGAGCCTCCCGCCTSGGCCCGGCGCGGGCGGCGCTTCCCAGCCTCCTAAGAGGAATTGAATTACCTATATTTAGCAGGGAAGCATTGCTCTGGAAGTGGAAAGTTTGGGCTTTCTTCTGCATTTTTTCAGCTGACGCTAATCACCGAGCAGTTCCCGCTGCTCAGACCTGGTCTTTGGGGCATGAAACCAAACCGCTCCTCCAAAATATCCCAGCCAGCTCCAGGAGCGCAGCAGTGTTGCCCCATGCTCTTTATGGGCATCCCCAGCGCTGTTTTGCCTACCTGGCAGCACCTTGCGGATCTCCTTCCCAAGGTTTTCCATGCCCGGGGCCTGGGATGATTGTGATGCTGCATCCTGAGTCTGGAAAAACCTCCCGCTCTGTGCTGGCTAAGCCAGGGATGAGCAAAGCGGGGCTGTCCCGGGCCATTAGGAGACGTTAGGGTGAAATGTGGCTGTTTCCTCTGCTTTCCTGCAGCGAGTCCGTGCACGGCCCGTCCCGCACGGCCCTGCTCGGCGCAATGCGAACCAGCTGTGCAAATGCAGCCGGGAATCAGTTAAAACTAACAAAAATAAAAGGCTCCCCAGGTAACAAGTTCTAACCCAGTTATCATTGAAGAAAGAAAGAGGAAAAGCTGATGGGAAGTGGGAAAGGTGGCAGAGGGGCTGCTTGCAGGTGGTTTTTGGGCTCTGCATCAGCTGCTTGTGCCATGGGGAGCTGCACGGTAGCCCCGCTCGAAAGGTTTCGTGCCCTCTCTCTGCTCCTAAGTAAACCTCTCGTCTCCCTGTCAGCTTTGATTTGCAGCCGAATTCACTGCATCTGGTTTTCATATGACGGGAGGAATCGAGAGGATGCTGCCTGCTCCGCTCTGCCCGGAGCGACGCGTCTGCGCCGGCAGCAGGAACCAGAGGCTGGAAGCACCGTGAGGGCAGCGCGAGGCATGGGCAGCATCCTGCTCCTCGTGGGATGCTCCTTGTGGGATGCTCCCTGTTGGATGCTCCTTGCAGGATGCTCCTTGCAGGTTGCTCCTTTCAGGCTGCATCTTGCGGAATGCTCCCTGTGGGATGCTCCTCGCAGGATGCTCCCTGTGGGATGCTCCTTGCAGACACTTTGCAACTTTGGCTGGTGAAATTGGGTTGCTCTGATGTTGCACGCGCGTCGTTTGTGGCTGAGCAGAATCAGTCTGGTTTCTCACAGGCGTTTTGTTCCTGGGTGTGTGGGAGCAGCCAGGAGCTGTCCTTGTGGGATGCTCCTTGCTGTCCCCCAGGCGCCTCCTTTCCTGCGGGCATGTTGGCTGTTTTGGGGCACACGGCGATGGGCCTCGTGCCAACATGTGGGCATCCCGTGCCCAGAGAGCCCTGCCAGGACCTGCATATGGTCTGTAGCCCAGGTGGGAGTCACTCCCTCTCGCCTCCCTCCTGGATCTGGAGGAGGAGATCCCGCTATTCCCTGGCGTGATCCCGCTTCCTGGAGCAGGGCTGGCACAGCCGAGTGGGAATGCTGGAGCACGGATCCCGAAAGCAGCAACAGTGGCAGAGGAGAGGGCTGCAGCATGCGGCCATGTCTGTGTGCGGCTCCTGGGATGTTTCACCAGCACCTGGACCTTCCCTGCGTCCCATCCCTCTCTGGAAGCCGCTTCCATAGCCCACGAAGCCACTGGAGGTGGACTTGACATCAGCTCTGGTTCTAGCCTGATGGATGCTCTGATTTTCCCGAACCAGCAGCTTATTTTCAGCAGCGAGGAATGCTCTGGAGGAAGTGATTTTATTTTCCCTTCCCTCGCTGGACTTCCTAGGACGCAGCCTTTGATCCCGTCTCCTGATGGTATCGAGGAGGAAGCTGCAGCCCTTTGAAGTGGGCTTCACGTTGCGCTTTCAACTCCGGGGCGTTTTGGAGCCTGCGGCGCCAGGGACATCTTTCGTGCAGATCCCCCAGCCTCGGGACTCTGGATGGGGGGCGCTCCCAGGTTCCTGCTYTGCAGGTCAGACACCCGCCCGACCCTCCACCCCAGGTGCTCCGCATTAAGAGGGTTTCAAGGCTCGTGCTGGGCTCAGCAAACTACTCCTTCCCGGTCTTCCTCGCCATGGGATAAAACCRGGAGGTCTTTCCAAGAGGGAACTGTAGCCTGATCAAGCCTTGGTGGCTCCCCAGGACGTCCCCATGGTCCCTGCGATGCTCTTGGCAGCAACGCCAGCCCCACCTGGGCACGATGACTTGCGATGGCTTCACCTCCTTCTCCCAGGCTCTCCTGCACTGAACTTCCGTGCCATGGACACGAACAAGTTCAGCTGGAATGTCGTTCRGATTCACCCCCGAGGTGGGAAAATGGGCCTGGGATTTCCCGAGGATTTTCTTCTCTCTACCCCATCCCTGTCTTCCCTTCCATRAACTTTTAAGTTCACCCGGGGAACCGCTGCCTTCTGCTCCTATACATTGATCACGGGGCAGGGAAGCAGCAGCTTTGCCAGCAGCTCAGGATTTCCATTGACTTATAAGTGGAAGCAAATGGTTTAAAAGGAAATTAAATTTACAGCTCTATAAAAAAATGCGTTTTATTGCTTTGCCCGTCATCCCTTCGAGGCCGGGAGATAAAGGAATGCTCTGCATTTGTTTCTCGTCTCGGAGGCCGGAGGCAACGAGCAGCAGAGGCACCAATCGCACAAGAGCCGGGCATCCGCATCCGCATCTGCATCCGTGCTGGCTCCAGGAAAGCCCCCAGCAGAACCGCCCGGCTCCCGCGCGCCCCGAACAGGCCTCCTTGGAGGGGTCACTCACAGATGCTCTGCCCCCGGGAGCAAGGCCGCGTCCTGCTCCTCCTCGCACGGCTCGGGATGGAGCAGACAGCGCCCCGGGAAGGGTGAAAAGGAGATAAAAAGCTGCATTAACCATCTGTGCGAGGCAGGGCTGGAAATGCGTCTGCAGGGACCGAGGGCMGTTGATCCATAATGTTAAAAGCAGAGTGGCACTGGAGTGGGGCTGGAGCCGAGCCTGGCAGCCGACCTGAGGCAGGGTGATGGGCTCCTGTAGAGCAGGACACGGATGCTTGGGGACCTGGACACATGAGGACACGGATGCTTGGGGACCCGGACACCTGAGGACACGGATGCTTGGTGATGTGACACTCAGTGCAGCATCATCCTTGCTGGGCACCAGGGAATGGGGATGCTCCAGCAGGCTGGCAGGGCCCAGGAAGCCCCCCCGGAGGAGGCTCTGTGCGATGTGGGGCTCCCACCCTGGCCCTCCCAGCTGTGCCAATAGAGGGGGAAGGAACCAAATGCTCTCTGTGCGCCTTGTCGTTGCAGGGGAGGAYGAGGGGGCGGCCGCCGTGTGCGGTGACACTGTCCGCTCGGTGCAGGTGTGTGCTGGGCTCGGCCGAGGCTCCAAGAGCTGGACCCCGCGGCGGCTTGAGACGGTGCCGCAGGGAGCGGAGAGCAGCTGGCTGCACGAGGGACCCGGAGTGGCCGTGTTCCCCAGGGTCTCACAGCTTGGTGGCCCTGGGGAGCACCCGCCTGGCCCCAGGTGCAGGGGGGCCCCTGGGATGGCTCCGGTTTGAGATCCAGCCGGGATGAGGCCCCGCAGATGCAGGGAGCAGCCGCCGCGTTTGCGTCGCTGCAGCCCCCGCGGAGCTGCCGTCAGCTGCGCAAACAAGAGGGTCCCGAGCRGGAGGCGCCCGCCTGTCCCCGAGGAAACCCGGGCACGGAGGGCTCCCCCTCCGCCTGCTCACGGCTGAGCCGGAGAACTGCAAGGAGCCCGGGCAGCTTCGGTGGCTGCCAGAGCATCGCTCTGGCRGAGGGGCAGGAAGAGGAGTTTAAATTGGCTCCAGGCTGCAGGCGGGGGCTTGCTCACAAATCCCACCATCAAAGAGCGACCGGGAGCAGATGCATTGCAGGGAAGGTGATGGGAGCAACAGGACGGAAACAGGATGTTCCTGCAGGCAGGCCGGGATGCTGCTGGGGAGCTCCTGGGAGAGGGCAGGGATGCCCATGCGGACTGCAAGCCTCTTGCATCAAACACACGTGTATTCTGGTGGCTCCTTCCCCATATAGACCTGCTGACYGCTCTGCTGCTGCTTTTGTCATGCMGGGTCCTGTGCGGTGGGTCCAGTTTGGGGCACGAGGCTGCTCTGCCCAGAGGAGCCGGGTCRGCATCCCGGCTCCCACGGGTCAGTGACCGGAGCAGCTGGGGCTGCAGCCCGGCCGAGGAAGGCAGCGCGCCGCTGCTCTGCAATTACCCGTCCTCCTAATTGCAGCGCTGCGCGTGGCCCTTCCGCTGCTTTCTAAGTTTGGGGGCATAATTACAGCAGTGGTGCAAAGGCAGCGTCGTGTTCCCAGTGCGGAAAGCCCGGCCTTCCAGGGATTCGGGACTGGACTGTGTAAATCCTGTGCGGAGACTTTGGTGTGCAAAGGAAAAGTAACCCCGAGCTTTCCAGGGCTTTGGCCAGCACAAAGTGCTGCGGGCAAAACAGGCTGTGTCCTCCCTTGCAGATGTGCACCCCTTTCCCTTGCAGATGTGCACCCTTCCCTTGCAGATGTGCACTCTGCCAGCTTGGGCTCCTTGCTTGGGCAGCTCACCAAGCAGGGAGCGTCGTGCACTGGAGGGAGTCCGTCTGCTTCCAGTAAGGAGGGATGGGATGAAGGAAACGTGTTTTCCTTCCGTGTTTCCACCCAAACTTCCCACAGGTCATCGCAGGGCCACGCGCAGGCAAGCACCGCCTGCCCTGGGAAGGCTGCGAGCCCCGGCGCAGCGAGCGCTGCAGGMGTGCAGCATGCACACACGTGCACACACGTGCACGCACACGGATATTTAATCTTTTCCTGGCTGCGGGTTTAAGGAATCCTGAGATAAATGCCACTTTCTGTGTTAAAAGGAGGACGCCTTGGAAGGCCGGGCAGGGGAGCTCAATCGGCGCCTGTGTTTGCACTGGAAACATGTCCAGGCTCCCGAATGTTTTCCGTAACACAGGCGGGTTTGTGCGGGTTCACCTGGGCAGGAAGCCGGGGTAAAGCGATACCCCACGGGGCGCCGCGCGGCCTCCCCAAAGCCCCTCGCCCTAAACCCGAGCGCGGCAGGCGGCTGCTAATGCAATAAACAGCCACTTTACGGCAGCCCGTGCGCGCCGGCCCCATGTGTGAAAATTATTAGTTGCAACCTTTTGCTGGAAAGAGGAGGAGAGGCGGCGGGCCCGGCCGTGCAGGCAGGGGGACGCGTGGATTTTGCACGGTTTTCCAGGGATATTGAGGAAAACGGGTGCCCCCAGTGCYGCCTGCAGCTGTGTGAGCCAATTTGGAGGGGCAAAGTTGCACGTACAAATATTTTGCTTGGGGTTTTTTGACCCTCCCTCTAAATTACTGGTGCAGGTGCCTCAGCTTGCAAAGTGCAATCTTAATAACACGCTTTGCASCGTAAAACCCTGCCCTGGGGACCCAGGCTCACGCCACTGGCATCCAACAGCTCGTGCAAGGATGAATCCACAGGGAAAAGAAAAGCCCGTTGGGCTGTGAATCCCCTGCAAACTGGTGCCAGGCTTTGCGAGCTGACGTTTGTGCTGGTTCAGGCCGTTGCTCAATAGCTGAGGGATAGAAATAGTTTCCARTGTCCGTCGGATCAGATATCGTCTGGGATTCTTTCTCCAGGAAAGAAAAAAATGTGCAGAGACATGAGCTGAATGCAGCTTTTGCAGCTGGTGTCCCCATCCCTGCAGCCCCAGGCTCCCAAAAGCAGAGGTGGCTGCTGCCCTGCACCGAGCTCCCTTCTGCAACCGCTTTGCAGAAGCAAGATATTTTGGTGACAAATTGCCACACTTTGGATGAATTCTTTTTTTTTTTTTTTTCCAGCCAGGATATTAAAACACACATTTTTTCCTCTTTCCAGGCTCCTGGAGGGTTGGGATTTTTTATTCTTTGCATTCCTCCTCCGTCGGCAGGAGAGGAGGGAAGGGGAAGGCTCGGAGCCTGCACCGCGGGCTGCAGCATCCTCACCCCGGGCTTGCCGCATCCTTCAAAATCGCCTTCAAATCCCTCCCASCTCCCTGGAAAGCAGCGCCTTGAGGCCAAGGGGAAATTCCCAGGCCAGGCTTTGCGCTTTGCAAGTAGGTGGCAATGAGTAAGAGCGTGGCTGCTGTTATTCCGGCGTTCCTTTTTAACCTCACGTGGCACCAGCAAAAGGAAAATATTTCTACGGTGCTTTTCTCCGGCCTTCTGGAATCTGAATTTCTCAGCTGACAAAAGGAAATTACTCAAGTGGGAGGAAGGAGATTATGCAGGGGAGCTTGGTGCTTCGTGGCGGAAACTTGGGCGGTCACGGTTGCGTTTGCAGGGAACCCAGCAGGTTGCGTTTGCAGGTGGGAGCCGCTTGCACCGTCCGCGCTCGCGGGGATCCTGCCGGTGCCTCGCAAGGTTCCTGCATCCTCCCGCGTCGCGCGTTGCAGCTTGCCATGAATGTGCCTCTGTTCCACTGCCTTTTTATAGCTTTTATGGTTTTCTTTGGCCCCCAGGCGGTCCTGCTTCCTTCTCGGCTCCGAGCAGAAGCTGCTCCGGGCTTTGTCGCAGCCATGTGGGACATGGGATGTGAGTGGGGAGCAGCCGCTCGCTGCCATCGTGGGTCACCACCCTGGCATGGTGGGGATGCAGGATGCTCCTCCGGAGGCCCTGGTTTTCCAGAATGTTTCCCTAACCCATGGATCTAGGTGCAGACACTTGGATATGTGATCCCAGCTGGCCCTGCAAGATGCCTCCATGGCTGCGTATCCTTCGGGATGCAGTAGATCCTCTTGCCTGGCTTCGCATCCCAATCCCAGCCCCTTTGCAGGGTGTTGCACGGCAGAGTTGTGCACCAGGATGCTGAGGACGCATCTCCTGTGCAGGCAGCGCTTGTGCCTTGTGCATTTTCCATATGTTTTGTATTTGGGAGCTACACAAGGAAGGTCTGCCATGTGCCCAGGATATACCGGTGCCCAGCACAGCTGGGATTCAGGGAGATGCACGTTTGGGAAGCAAGGCAGCCCTGGAGGAGAGCTCACCCCCAGGCCCAGCATCCCGGGCCGGCCCAGCCGCTTCCCGAGTCGGCTCCGCGCGGCTCCGCATTCGGACACCTTTGCTTCCCTCTGCAGGAAATCTCCATAAATTGCAGCGCGGCCCTTCTGCACTCTGCTTCCTTATCCCAAACCCGGAGCCCACCAGGACAGCACCAAGTTTCTCTTGACGTGGTCGGAGCCCGCCTGGCACATCCTGCCACAGCCACTGGCTACTCTTATCTTAGCCACTCGACTATTATACTTAATCAGGAAGGGGAGGGTTTTTTTTTTCTTAAATCCACTTTTCTTTTATACAGAACAAATTATAATCACTTTTAATTGAAAAAAAAAAGAAAAAAAAAAAGCTGATAATATTCTGAACCAAATTTCTGGAAGAAAATAATTAACAGTGCAATAAATCCCCAAAGGAAATGCTCATTAATCTTGTCTTTCAGAAGGAAATTTCTGAAGAGAGCTTATTTAAAACATTGCTAATAATTATAGGAAAGTTGACAGCTTAAAAGCCCCAGATCTAGGGGCAGCCTCCTGCTATCAGATCCACACTGTAACTAGTTCACCCTGGGACTGAGCGGCTCCGTTCTCGGGGCCGGGACGGTTCTGCTGGAGGTGGCCGTGGTTGCCACCGTGGTGGTGTTTGTGGTCAGGGTCCGATTTGGCTTCCCAGGATGAGCCGGTGTGGGATGGTTGTCTTTGTAGGGGACTTTGGGATCCTCACCACTGCTCTGGTTGGCTTGGGAAGGATCCCAAGGTGGCTGGAGGATCCCAAAGCAGAGTTTGCCTCGGTTCCCTCCAATCCAAGTCCCTCAGGGCCCTGCTGGGTTCAGCGGATGCTCTCAAAGCACCGATGCTGCCGCTTGACTTGCACCATCCACTACCTGTGCAAATCCCGGAGGGAAAACCTCTTCTGGGACTGCAGGAACTACGTGTCCCTGTGCATGGTGTCATCCGAGGGTGCAGACATCACCATGCATTGGGCCGCTGTGTTTTAATGGCCTGCCCATGGGTGGCAGAGCCCGAGGCAGCTCGTGCCACGTGTCTCCTTTCATTCCGTTGCTGCGCTGGAGCAAGAGCAGCTTGGAAGAGGGAAGCCCGGTGGCTCCCTGGCTCCAACGTTCCTGGGACTCTGAGGACAAGACTGAAATCGCGGGTCCTGCCCAACTCGGTCCTGAAGGGACAGAGACGCAGGGGGACGTCACCTGCAGACCTGGCCAGGGACAACACAGGCACCATGACCGGGAGATGCGGAAAGGGCGAGCGGATAACCGGGATTGAGTGGGAAGAGCAGCGACATTCCCMTCTACGCTCGTATTTCCTGTCCCCATCTGACCGGCACAGCGAGCGGGAGCAGGGGAAGGAGGCTTGGAGCAGGCCCAGGCTTCCCCAGCCGGGAGGAAGGAAACGGGATATTGGCCAGGGAATGGGCTCACTGGCTGGGAGGGAAATGCATGGCAAAGCCGGGACCGCAGAGTGGCACAGCCAGGGCCACATCTGAATGTATAAAAAGGCAGAAAATGGGCCAATTTTTTCCTATTTATGTCTTTTCCTCAGTGCTCCAGGGGAAATGGTGCTGCCTGGGCCGGGGGGGCAGCGTTTGCAGCCGCTCGCTGCCCCGCGCGCCGTTTATCTGCGGTCTGTTAAATGATCTCAAATATGTGATATGATAAAGACAAACAAACACCCGTTCAATTTAGTTCACCCTAATGCCAGACTCTACTTTTACCGAAGTAATTAAGATTAATGCAGCTGATAATTTGGGAAGCATTCTTAAATGTACCCTTCTGGCAGCATCTAACATATAATTTTACCTTAGAAGATTTATCGGAGCACTTAGGTAACAGATAGTTCCTCAGCAAACAGGAGCATTTAGAAGGAAAATGAAAGATTAATATTTCTTAAATAAATGTCAAAATGAGTCGTTCTTTATTACAGCCCTACAAAGCTGGTGCTGTCGGCCCCGGCCCCTGCGCTGATTCCCAGGGGAGATTAGAGGCACTGCGGAGCCGGGGGCTCGGCCAGCGGGAGCAGGGGAGGTGCTCGTGGGTCACGCTGGTTTTTAAGGAAACCGAACCCTGGTGATGGGTGACTTGGAAGGGCCAGCGTGGCCCCTGTGACAGGAGGTGCCCGGGCTGGGGACGGTCACAAGCACCGCGTGCTCGTGGCCATGTGCCCATTGCCTTCCTCCCGCCGGAGGAGGAGCACGGTCCTGTGCTTTGCAGGCCTAAAATGTGCACGTGCTGCACGCTATTGATCCTGAGCTGGGCTGTTTCCTTTGGGAAAGGCTCTGCTGGTGCTGGCCGAGGCCAGGGATGCAAGCAGAACAATCAGGCAGATTTGCACGGGCTCTGAGTCGCCCCAGCGGAGCGGCTCCCGGGAATTACCGGATTCGCGGTGCCAGGTCGCCTTGGTCCGTCCTTGCTCGCAGCGTGGCGACAGGGTGTCCTCCAGGTGGGATTGAGCTGCTTCCACATTTTCTCCGGCCGGGCGGCGTGGGGTTTCCCGGGACACGGCTCCGRCGCTCCCTGCAAACCCCACTCCATGCGCCGCGGGGGCTCCGCTTGCTTTTCRTGGTGAGCTCGTTTTGCATGAGCAGCCTGACAAGGACTGGGGCTCTGTGTAACACTCAGGATCCAAAGTAAAAGCTGCATCCCCCCCTGCTTGGAACTTCAAAGCTGCWGAGATGCAGAACATCAGGTCCAGGGCATCATGAGCAAGAAACAAACTTCCTGCATCACCTTCCAACCTCTCCGCTGGCTGGAATAACCTGCTGGAAGCAGCCTCTGCCCACGGTCCCTGCCCCTGCAGCCAGGACGAACCATCCGAAAGAGAGCACGTGTGCACGTGTGCACATGTGCACATGCGTGTGCATGTGTGTGCACATGTGTGTGCTCCATGAAGGCGTTTCCAACCTGGCAATGTGCGAGGGTGGGACAGAGGTTAGGAGATGGCCCTGGGTTTGCCCATGTGGGGTATTAACTCTTGAGGAGCACCAAGCCTCTTCACTGAGCCCCTCCCCTCCTTCTACTCCACTCCCGGAGCACATGGGAAATTCCCAGGGTCTTCAGGAGGACTTTGGCTCTCAGCAGCTGGCGGTTACAGGCACCGGGAGCTGTGGCGATGCTTTTTGGGGCCAGAACCTCCTTTTCTGCTCACCAAGARCCGCCGCGAGCCGCGGTGCCGGCAGCCAAGCCAAGCGCAGATTCCTGACATACTTCTCCCTTTCCTTTGCAGCCAAGAAATCCATATTTCATGGGAGGTGGAAGCGAGCGGCGGCAGTAGCTGAGCGGCGGAGGGGTGCCAAGGTACGGGCCGGCTGACGGCGCGGGATCCCGGGCTGTTGCTGCCCGCGCCGCAGGAACAGTCCCTGCCTGGATAATCTAAATAGACGATACACACAGGCGATAGGCGGGGGGGAGCCTTAYCGGGGCCGATTTGCAGATGCAGAGCTGAGTCACCGCGATTAAGGGACTTACCCAAGGTCACGCAAGGGAGTCGCGCGGCCAGGAGTTGAACCCAGGGCTCCCAAATCCCCCGGCAAGGCCGCCCGCCTCCTCCCCGGGGCGGGTGGACAGGGATTTCTGCAGCGGCGCCTTGTGCAACCCAGCCGGGCGGGATGGGGACGGGAGCGGCGCTCGGAGCGCGATGGGCTTCCCCACGGGTGAGCCGGGCTCCAGCCCTCTGCTCCTGCTCTGCTGCGGCAGCCGCTGCCCTATTTCTTTTTATTCTTTTTATTGGCATTTGGCACAGCTGTTCAGCCCAGCAGCGCCACCGCTGCATAAATATGATGAGGTGTTTGAAAAGATCCCCTTGCRTTGGCCCCATCCCTTCCCACCTGGCAGCAGGTGAGGGAAAAGCAAATGGGCAGGTGGAGAGGCTTAAGCTATTTCTCCTTTTTAAAAGAAAAAAGAGGGGGGGAAAAAAAGAGGAAATGGTCCCTATTTCCATTTTATTCTGCTTTTCCCACCCTCTGATGGGGAAGCTGGATCGGAAAGCGCAACAGATGCAGCCTAGGGCGTATTTAATATAAATAAACTCAATTTAAAAGCGCGGCCCGCTCTGTGCAGCGCCCCGGCAGCAGCAGCAGCCCCGGCTGAGCGCGGCCCCAGCGTCTGCTCCGTCACCGCTTCCCCGCACGGCGCTTCGCTCCCCTGAACYCGAGCGCCTCCGAAAGCCGCTGCCAGCGCAGGAAGCCCGGGGTTTATTTCTCCTGGCACCGAGCAATAATGCAACAGCTCAGCCGGCCCTCGCCATGCAAATGCTGCAGCTTTTAGGATACACAAATGAGCCTTTCCTTCAAAAATGGCTCCTTTATGTGGCTGAAAGAGCACAACTGTGATAATGTAACTAGCGCTGGCCTTGGTTATTTTATCTTGGCCGGGAGCCTTTGCAAGTTTAAACAGCAGTAAACAGGCTTTGCAGTTGTGGCTCCGCGCGGCATAAGTGGCGCATTGTCCTGCCGCTCGCTCCGTGCATGCCAAAGGGCCGCGTGTTGGCTTTGGCCAGCACGCCGGGGGCAAGAGCGATCGGGTCGGGCCCTATCGGGCCGGGATTCCTTTCACTTAGCGGAGTGTGAAACCACGGAGGAACTGGAGACCGTCCGCTCCCGGCGGCGGCGTGAGGGGCAGGGAGTGAAGCGAGGGGACAGCGCGTCCCCGGCTCGCTGCACGCGCCACCGGCTGCACCGGGTCCCWCCGAGCGCTGCCTGAGAGCCTCTCTGTGTCCGCACGTATGGATCTGCCTATAGACACATTGCCATGTGTTGTTACTAATACATAGATGTTGCAGCAGCAGGTCTGAGCCCTGCGTGCATATCCCATGCATTGGGAATGGCATGGCACATGCAGAGCTTCCCCACTCCAGCCAGGAGTGCAGGGATGCTGCTCATGCTCCCAAATCCTTTCCCCAGCTTGGTTAGATCCGCAGCTCCCCTCGTTTTCTTGCTGAATTCCTCATTTTCTCTCCAGACCTGTCTAAATGGCTGGTCGGAGCAGCATGGAGAGGGCACTGGCATAAAGGGAAATCAGGACAGATTAGCTGTGACCGTCAACACCACACAAACGAGCTGATTTTCACAGCTTATTTGCAGCCCAGTGGCTTCCCCTGCTCTTTGCCCCACGTCTCTTGATAATGGCAAGGGTTTCCTGCCCCCTTGCTGCAATGTGGGGCTTGCGGGCACCAGAGAGGCATTTTTAGGTAGACAGGAGAAAGAAACCCTTTATGTTTCCAGGAGACTTTCAAAAAGAAAATGTCTTAAATAAAAAATGCAAATAAAAAAGTGCATGCAGGCGCTCCCTGCATTGCTGGCAGCCTCTCTGCACCTCTGGCTCGCTCCTCGCTGCCCATGGTGGTGCGGGAGCGCCGGGAGGAGACCTCCATGCCGGTCCCTGCCCTCCACCTCCAAGCCAGAGCTTGGTTCTCCCGCTCCGAGTGCAGCTGCCTGTCCCCAAGCTGCACCTGCCTTGTGCATCCCCCAAAACCTCCCCAAATCCTGCGGCGGACCCGGACYTCGCCATGCCGCGAGCAGCCAGGGAGCCGGAGGGAGAATGGGGAGAAGGGCAGCGGGAGCCCTCCCTCCCCGGACATGCTCCGAGCCTGTCCCAACAGTCATTCCCAGTAATCCGTAGGTGGAGCTCTTCTGTCATCTTTTTTTTCCTGCTTATGTTGCTAAGAAGTGCCCAGAAATAGCTTCCCGGGGAGAAAAAGCGCTTCCATCAGCAAGTTTTGCYGAGGGTGAGACGCTCCGTGCGGCCCTCGGAGCGCCTAAAGCTCCTGCTCCGGCCGCCCCAGCTCACGACCCTTCTGCTTTCTCCCACTCTCTGCAGGTCCCAGCGGGAAGATGAGGCGAGTCCCCGGTGCCRCCATCCGTCCATCCCTGCCCAGCACCCGGGATGGCAGCGGGAGCGGGATGCGGTTGCCCTTGTAACGCGGCCGCGTCCCGGCGCCCGCCCCCGAGGACCATGCGCGTGACGGCAGGACCGGAGCTCGCAGCCCCGAGGGAGCCCCGCGCTTTCTAGGAAGCTCCGTCCCTCGGTATCATGACTGGAGAGACCCAGCATGTTTATGCCATCAGCGATACTGAGGCCGGCGCCAAGGAGCCAGGGAAGGACTTCGGCTTCGAGCGCTACGCCGAGCAGGACGGCAGGGCCGGCGGCGGCGCCGTGCCCGAGGGCCCGGAGCCGTGCTCGCGTGGCGGCACCGACGGCGCCGGCCCCTTCCCCAGCGCCAAGGACAAGGAGCCGCACGGCCAGAGGGAGGCCGTGATCCGGCCGCGGCAAGCCGGCAAGATCGACTTCAAGTCCCTCCAGAGCAAGCCCAAGTTTGCCGGTGACGGCGCCTGGAGCAGCCTCGACGGGAGCCCCCGGTCGCCCACGGGGAAGAGCCGGGCGCGGGAGAAGAGCCGGCGCTCGGCCAAAGGGGAGCGCGGGCAGCACCAGCTCTACCGGCTGAGCATCGCCGGCGCCCGCCCCAACCCCACCATCGGCATCGCCTACCCGCAGCAGAAGGTCGCGCCGCCGAAGGAGCCGCCCGCCGCCCGCCTCTCCGGCAGCTACCGCTTCCACGTGCCCAGCGTGCCCGAGAGGGAGGCCGAGCTGCAGCAGGAGGAGCTCGGCCGGCGCTTCGCGGAGGCCCCCGCCAGCCTTACCTCCACCGACTATACCTCAGAGGCGGCCGCCGGCGCGCGCCTCGGCCCCGGCGCCAAGGGGCAGCCGCCCGCCGGCCTGCCCCTCAAGAGCCCCGGCGCCCACGGGCAGCTACATTACCTAGAGTTCCAGGCCAACGGGACGACCTCTTGGCCGCCGCCGGAGAAGAGCTTTCCAGGTGCTAACTACGGGGCGCAGAAGCCGAGCCCCTTGGGCGAGGGCGGCAAAGGCGGCGGCGGTGGCGCCGGCCTGGGCGCCTTGCCCTTCCAGCTGCCCTTGCAGCTGCTGCACGAGGCGCTCAAGGAGCCGTTCCGCAGCGACGCCGCCGGGCGCGAGTACGGCGACGTGCCGCTGGCCCCCGCCGCCTTCGGCTTCCCCGCGCGGGACTGGCAGGACGAGGCGCTGAGCGGCGGCTCCTACGAGAGCGCGCCCGCCGAGGGCCGGCTCTA
>PTEX01000103.1:1066127-1078897 GCA_003342815.1 Eudromia elegans
GCGGCCGCCTTCCTGCCGCCGCCGCCGCCGCCCGCGGGCCACCACGGCCCGCTGCCGGGCTACAAGGGCAGGAGCGAGCGTCCTGCTGATCTCAATGGTGCTCTCCCGTCGTCTGGTGCTATCGACCCAAACCCAAGCACTTTCCAAGAAAACCAAGCTGTTTTTCCGTCTAGTTTACACTCGCCCAGCGTGCCAAAGCCGGTCGGTAAGAGGCCAGCCTCGACTAAAGACAGTGTCCCCAGCCCACGGCTACTGGTCCAGAGTAGCCCTCTTAGAAGGAATATGCCACCGAACTCTCTCTCCCAAGTGCACTTTCAGAACAAAGTCTATTGCGGTTCGGCGGCGGGCGGCGTGAGCGCAGGGCCCGTGCCGTTCGACGCAGGCCTTCCCGCTGCGCCGCCCGGCCACGCCAGGCTCGTGCAAGCCTGGGACGCTGCCACTAAGGCCTTCTCTCCCGTGGACCAGAACTCAGCACCTTATCCCAACCCTGTTGGAAGCCAGTTCTCATTCGAGTGCCAGCCCGGCCCCGAGCACAGGCAGAAAAACGCCAGGGTGCCTTGGCAGCAGATACACCTCGCTCCGGCGGCGCCCGCTCAGAACAGGATAGAGCTGTCGAGGCAGCTGGGCAGCCAGAAGCTCCCCTTCTCCTTGGGCACGTCCGAGTGGCAAGGCGGCGTGAAGGGCCAGACGGGCGCCGCGCTGAGCAGCTCCCCCGGCTACCCCGGCAAGAAGCTGCTGGCCGGAGAGGGCCTCGGGGCGCAGCGCGGTGACCCYGGCCGGCAGAGCTGCGGCGCCACGAGTGCTTTCTCCTTCGAAAGTGCCAAGGACCCGGGGTCTCCCGCCTGCGACTCGAGAAGCAAAGCCCTCTTCTACGGCATGGGCCAAGCAGGGCCTCCTCCCTCCAGGAACTCGTCGAGCTCAGCGTTGGCCTTGGTGGCTGCCTCCCCGTGCGAGTCCCCGCTGCCTTCCCCTGTCCCCAACCCCACGTGCAGCAGCACCTGCTCCTCTCTGTCCCCCATGTCAAGCAGCCCCCTCAACCCCGGCTTTGAAGACAGCCAGATGTCTGGAGCACTTACCCCTTCTCCCTTCTTCCATCATCCCTGTCATCCCAAGGAGAGCAACAAAACCTTCCACCCCGCCGAGGTACTGAGTTCGGGCTCGCTTCATTACCACCCATCAGACTCCGTCAAGTCCTTCCACTTCCCTCCCGACGCCCTGAAGGACGACGGGCTCCTCAAATGCACCCCAGAGAGCCCGTTTCACAAGCCCGGCACRGAGGTGGCCAAAGGATGCCTGGATGGCCTCGAAGGGGAGCCGCCTCCGCCACCCTATTCCTCCCATCACCTGCTGGCCACCTCGCTCAGCAGCGCCAGCCTGGACCAGCTGGACGTGCTGCTGACCTGCAAGCAGTGCGACCAGAACTACAGCAACCTCTCGTCCTTCCTGGAGCACCGGCAGTTCTGCGGCTCCCACGCCGCCTTCCAGGGCGAGCCCAAGGACGCGCCGCGGGCAGCGGAGTGCAGGAAAACGCTCCCTCCGGAACCCACAAAGCATTCCCACGCCGGAGGCAACCTGGCGCTTTCGCCCGAGCCCCAGGCACATCTGCTGGCTCTGAACAAAAGTGATGATTTCCTGCTGGAGGGGGAGAGCAAGAGCGATGGCAAAGAAGATGCTCTGAAAGGCAACCTCTTCAACGGCCTAACCACCACCTCCCTGCCGCTTACTGCGTCCGACTTGGAAATCGATGACGCCAAGCTGGACAGTCTGATCACAGAAGCCCTGAACGGCCTGGAGTACCAGTCAGATAATCCAGAGATTGACAGCAGCTTTATCGACGTGTTTGCCGATGAGGAGCTTACGGCCGTGAAGGCTGCTGGTAACGGGCTGTCTCACAAGACAAAAGACGCCTCGGAGAACAAATCGAAGCACCCAGGACCCGAGGAGAAGGCAGGCAGCCAGCTGAAGGCCGGCTGGGGTTGTGAAGAGAGCCGTCCTCGAGGGGAGCCCGCTAGGAGAAGAACAGGAAAGCAGCACGTTCACAAGGGGAGAGCGGGACGGAGGTTGCCGGGCCACGGGGCTGAGCGGCAGGAGAAGCCCCGCACACCGGAGCCACCTCGGAGCAAATCTCCAGGTCGGGAAGCGGCCAGGGAAGAGCGACCCGACAAAACAGCCAGGCTGAGGATGGGGAGAAAGAACAACAGCGGCTGCGTTGCAGCCTCAGACCAAAAGCAGCCCAGAAAGGTGAGCCAGGAGACYCACGCCAAGGGCGAGGTTGGGCCAAGCGTTGCCACCAAGAGCTCCAAGCCGCCCCGCTTCTCCATGAAGGACATAAAGAAGCGGAAGGCCCGAAGCGGGACGTGGAGCAAGGAGCTCATTCACAAAATCGTGCAGCAGAAGAACAAGTTCCACAAGCTGCACGTGAAGAGCAACAAGCACRTGCAGTTCTCCTCGGTCCCCGAGAGACTGATGCCAGCTGCCAAAGAGGGGAAATTTCAGGAGTACGACTACATTTCAGACTCGGATGACGAYGGGGCAGAGTGCAGCAAGCTCCATGGAAGGAAAAGGCAGGGAGCAGGATTTGTTGGGAGGTCCAAATACAGCTTTAGCAAGAAACGGCCGGGAAGAAGCGAAAGAGCCAAAGAGAAAGATCCCGCCCAAAGCTACAGCCAAAAAAGAGAGAGTCGGAAAAGAGAGACCCAGGAGCACAGGAGGGTTCCTAGTAAGGAGCCYGCCAAGAAAGAGGACTGTGCGACCCGAGTCCGAAGACGGAGCAGCCAGTCGTCTACTGGCAGCAATCACAGCACGAGCGCGTCCAGTGAAACGGGCCCCAGCCCTCGCTGCACTGAACGGGCTGATTCGGACAGCGAGAAGGGCCGTGTGCAGGTGAGAAGGCACTCGGATAGTTCAGAGCACACACCAAGGACCCCGCTCGGCCTTCGCGAGGACAGGAGCCCTAAGGAGAGCCATAAARGCCAAGAGGAGTTTGCAAGAGGAACCAAACGGTTCGGCTCGGCCAAATTTTTGCTAGCAGGCTCCAGGACGCATCCAAGTGCTAAGGCAGATGTTCCTCTGACTGACTGTAAGAAGGAGGAGCACCGACCACAGGCCCAGGAGAAGCAGCTCCCCAGCACAGACACGTATGGCAGGAGTCCCACTAGAGCCTCYTGTAAGGACCATGCAGAAGAGCCCAAAGAAGCAACAAACCATGCAGGCGAGACAGGGAAAACCATCCTGGAGGCTCAGGAGTCCSCTGAGTTGGCAATGGTCAACCACAGCCATCCGTTTGCCGCCTACACCGACRATGCTCTGAAGTACCCTGCAGAAGAGCTGATCGCTCCAGCCCGTGTCAGCAGTGAAGGCAGTCCCGGCACTGTGAGTGCTGCCTACCCAGAAGCCGACGTCAAATACTCAAAGGAACGGGGCCTCTGTGACAGTCGGAAGGACTACCCGGCTCCTGTCGCCCCATATGGGGGGGATGCTGTTGGGATGATGCTTGCTGGCAAAGCGCCCGATCGGTACGGGAGCGGTGACAACACGTTTTTCGATCACAAAGGCCTGCCCGGCCACTACGAGTCCAACCTGTTCTCAAAGCCGCCAGCCTTGGCTTCCTCACACACGGGTGATGTGTACTTATGCCGGGACGACATCGGGAGCGGCTCCTTCGAGCAGAAGCACGCCAGTATCTCCCCGTACGCGGCGGAAAATCCACAGGACAAGGTCTCCTCCCCTCTCAGCTTCGATTCCTCTTCGATATTTGGAGAACTTCCCGTCCCCGAGTTCGATCCGCCGTTATACGAAAGCGTTTCTGCAAGCAAGGACAGTTACGTGACGACGTTTGCCTGCCCTGGCAATGCACCCAGCAAGTCACTGCCGTTTGAGCAGCCGTATCCGCCCTTCATGCAGGAGAAAGACTGGACCCTCATGGAGGAGGTGGCTCCGATGTTGCCAGARGACGTGACTCCGTTCCACAACCTTTCAACGGATAAGCCGTTGGCCAAGAAATTTCCTGATGAAGGCCCTGTCCCTCCCAACCAACTGTCTCTGCCACTGTCAGACAGGATAACGGATTATAATGTAACTTTTATGAACAATATCTCAGACGATGAACTGGAGATCAAGCGGCTGGTTACGGAACTGGAAAGTCAGCTGCAGACGGGCAAAATGAGTGACGAGGCGGCTGCTGCCCTGCAGAAACCCGAGCAACACGTCGCTGCAGAGCTGCAAGAACAGGAGCCCGAGCAGTTTCCATCCCTGCCTGTTGATCAAGAGCCTGGTCATGAGAAAGGGCTGTTTTTGGCCGATGACCTTGGCGGGACAAGTCTTCTAGCCACAAAGACCTGCGCTGGCGAAAGGCTGGGGAGTGAGAAACCAGGTGCTGCCAATGCCCACGGCAGCTACAAGAGACCCGGGGAGCCTTGGCCCTGCCCTGTGGAGTTCAGCTCGCTGGGAGCACCAGGCTCTGAGGACTCCCTCTCTGTGGACCATTTCTGCTCCAAAGATGCCAGTGATCAATTCCAGGGAGCTGAAACTGCCAAGGAAAATGATTCTGGAAAGAGGGAAAAGGAGTCACCCTCCCAGGGTCTGCCTGACTCATCTGCAGACAAAATAGAGGCTCCAGTCTATACAGACCGTATGATAAAAACCCCTCTGGTTGTCACTGATTCCTTGTTCCCTAAGACTCTAGAGGCAGCTGAACCAAACAAAGAAGATATTCTACCATCCCTGCCGTGCAAACGTGGTGCTGAGAACTTCCCCGTGGCTGGAAAAACAGATAAAAACTTTGATGATTCTGCAGAGCTGGAGAGGTTTGACACACACCTTCCATCCCTTAAACCTGAATTTGGCTTTGAGCAGRGGCCAACCCCAGCTTTGGATCTTGCCCTTTCGTCCTGCATCAAAGAGGTCCCAGATGCAGAAGAAAGACCTTTAAGCAAGTCCGAGTCACCYCAAATGGGGAAAAACACAGTGCCCTTCATGGGGGATAGCAGTGGGCCCGTGTCACTGGAAGAAAGAGAGGAGAGCAAGAGCGCTGCAGCCTACCCAGCGCTGGCCACCAGTGACAAAGCCAGCAAGCCAAAAGTGCTCTTGCTTGACATGCTGAGTCTGCCCAAGGAGGGTGACGGGGGCTCCCRGGAGACGGGGGCATCCCTGGAGGCTGCTGCTAACCCGCTGCAGCAGCTCCAGCTCTTCGTCGCCCGCACTGTGAAGAACAACGAAGAGGAGCTCTTGATGCCGTGCTTCCCCGTGCTGCTTGCTCCCAACCAGGCGCCCGCCAGCGCCAGGCTGCAGCCGGAGCGGAGAGGGGAGAGCGGTGACAACTCGGAAAGTGACAACGGGACGTGCTGCCCTGCCCGTGGGGAGGGGAATGTCCCCGCTGGAGGCAAGGCGGAGGGCATAGCTACCCCATCTAAAGAGGCTGCAGCCTTCTCGGGTGCATGTGAGCAGCTGGAATCGTTCAGTGACATGGACTCCTACAGTGCAAAACAGYCCACATTTGTGAACCTGGAGCTGCAAAATAACGTAACGGAGCTGCAGCASTTAGCAAATGAACGTGCAGAGCGGGATGACATTAATATCCGTGCAGATGGCGCTTCCCAAGAGCATCATGACCTCTCACCACTTCACAACACAGAGGTGACCCCATTGCCAGGGCAGGGAAAGAAAGCCGATCRGCTTGTGGAAGAGCAGGAGCAAGATAAAAACAGAGCGACCTTGGCATTTAAAAAACAYGAGCAATCCCTTTTAAGCCAGAGTTCTCTTGAGAAAGAAGCATTGGGCAGCACGGCAGCAGAGAGGCTGGAAACAAGTGAGACCGACCGCAGATCCTGGTGCGAGGAGTCTAACCAGGATGCGCAGGCATTAGGCTCCGTGAAAGCCAAACGGATCAGATCCGGGAGTCATCAAGCAGGACATGGGACACAGCCCTTGTGCGGTGCGTCTGGGAGTCCTGCCAGCCCACGCCATGCCTCAGATGATCTCCACCAGGATCATCAYCTGCTGCAGGGCACAAAAGCCTGCACGGCAAACGCCAAGGTTCCCGAAGAAGGGAACGGCAAGAAAAAGCCTCTCGGAGGCTGCCACTACACGAGCGAGTCCCTGGCCAGCCTGCCCTTGCAAACGAACTTGTCTCAGTCTACATACTTGCAAAGCGATGGTGCTGAAGGAGGAGGGTTCCCCAGCTTCGGCACCCGGTTAGCGGGGGACAATAAATACGGTGCCCCCTTGCTCAGCGTGGAGACTTCGTCGAGTGCATTTATCGCAAAGAGTTGCCCTCCTGATGCCGACAGCAGTCAAATGTGTCACCCCTCCCCGGGCTCGTTAGAGCAGGCAAAGTGGAGAAGAGCTCCCGCTTTTCCCCTCGCCCCGCATCCCTGCGGAGCCAGCATTCCCACCCCGCTGGAGGCGGTGGGAAGCAGTCACCACCACCTCCCCGAAGGCGTCCTGAGTGACTATGGACCACCTGAAAGAGAAGGACAGGCAAGACCCTGTGCTGCTCGGTGYGCTAATGATCTGATGGGCCCTGCTGTGGAGATCGAAGGTGCCCAGAAACTGCATGGGAAGGACTGCTCGCTTCCCTGCTTGCCGCCTTTCAACCAAGAGGATGTTGGGARGGAGGGACCAGAAAGCCCTTGTGCCCTATCAGGCCCTCATTTTAAAGAAAACCAAGCACACACTGTTACAGATACAATTACTAATTCCCAGTCTGCTCCTCCAGAAACACAAGGCTACCCAGCACTGCCCACAGCAGATGTGCTGCTGATTAGAGAAGGAGAGGTGAACTTAAATCAGAAAGAGCTGGAGAACTGCTCTCAAGATGAAAGTAACCCTCAGAATGAAGCAGAGGCTTTGCCCAGTGGTTCGGTTGCTCATCAGATACCGCCTGCTGTCAGCGGCAGTCCTGAAAGGATTGCAGAGCTCAGTCCTGCTAAACTGAATTCCCACCGGTGTTCAGAGGCAGCAGAGGTGAGATCTGGTGATYCTTCCAAAACGATGGAGAATGGAGGAAAGAATATGAAAAGCGAGAAACCCCAAAACTGTGGGGCTGAGCATGGCGGAGAATCTGGGAGTTGCCTAATAAATAACGTGAGCCAAGGAGAGGACAACATGTTCACTGGTCTTCCAAACACTTCCCAGAATGAACTCCTGAAAGAAAAGAAGCCAACTGGCCTCCAGGTCACCTGTGATATCTGTTCAGCCTCTTTCCGGTCCAAGCCAGGCCTGACCAGGCACAAAGCTGTCAAGCATCAGGTAAAGAATAGTGGCATATCACAGGCAAGCAAAACTCCTGAGGCAGATTCAATTCCAGTAGACAAAGCATCAAAAGTGGCCAAAAAGTTCCCTAGAAGGACCCTAAAGGCTTCTGTCAAAGAGAAAATCTGCAGCTCTCAAATGCCAGATATTGAGTACATCCCCAAGAAAATAGGGCCAGGCCTGGAGAMAGAACCCAGTGCTCAGATGCAAGAAGTGGTCAGCAGAGTGCTCAGTGACCTCAGTGTTATGTCCTTTGAGATGTCCCAGGAGCTTCATCGCACAGGTATTCTGAGCAGAGAGGTGACGGCAAAGGATCAGCCATCGGAGACGAGGGGAGCAGGCGAGGCAGAGGCTGAAAAGCTGCATCCTGGAAAGCAAGCCAGGAAGGGGGAAAAGGGCCGAAGGAACCAAAGCAGAGATCCTGCAGGACTAAACAGCAGTCCTGACAAAAGGCTAAGCAGGAAAGTGAGACGAAGGAAAGCAAAGGTATTTCCCAACAGAAATGAGCCTGATGGTCACTTTGAGATGGAGAATAATGTGAATTCGGGTCCTTCTCCTGCTGACCTCAGCAGTGTCAGCTCCAATCTGTCCACTGCGAATGAACCAGGCAGCTGCATCTCAGCAGAGGAACAAAATCAGCCCGACTCATTCCAGCACTGTCCCAAAGGGAGACWGTGCCCTTGTGCAGTAGAGGATCCGGGCAATAGGATGGAGTCTTCAAAGGAAATGGTCAGGAAGGAGTCGGTGAAGGGCACGGTTGCTTGTGCTATAGAGGTGGAAGATCCAAGTGGAGTGGAAAACACAGAGGCTTGCGAGAAATGGGTTGCGAAGCAAGTGGAGAAGGGATTGGGCAAGGTAGGCAAGGAATGGCATCTCCATGGTGAGGGCACAGATGAAACGAACACCGAGACAAAAGACAGTTGTGCGGGAAAGAGCCGTGCTGGGAATCGGAGCAGTGCCCCGCAAAGTCCCACAGGTTCTGCCGAGGAGCAGCTGCCTCTGGAAGAGCAGGATTTGGAAAGCAYGGAGAAGGCTCCTGTGCAAGGCATGCTGCGGGATGCTGGTGATGCCAGCCCTCCCTCCGGGGAGACCGAGCGCTGGGTGAGGGGAGACCTGCAGAAGGGCAAAGAGCACTGCATGGCCAGCGCGGCTGCCATGGAGCTCCAGAGCCCGTTTGATGATGACTCCACGTTCTCCCAGCTGTTTCCGCGGGACGAGCARTTCATCCGGAGGAAGTGCACACGTGTGTATGGGAAGCGCACCAAGAAACCCAAGCCTGTCACCGAGGCAGACGTCCGGCCRGCGGGTGCCGCCGACCTCTTCGCTATCCGCTTAGCTTCTGACCTCAGTGAGACCGGCTCCTTCTGTGCCACCAGGGAGGATCCCTGTGAATACGAAACCATTTCTATCGACGATGCCTTAATGCTAAACATGTGTCACAGCAGCAAGGCGAAGAGCGGAGAAGCTGTTCCCGGTGGATCTAAAAATACTGCGCTGAGGTCGGACTGTGAGAAGATCAGCCAAGAGAAGGAGGTCATTGACCTGGAAGATAACAACGTGCTAAACTTCTTGTGTCACAACAGCCAAGTGGAAAATGTCCCCAGCTTGAACCTGTGGGGCTGTCTGGAGAAGGAGGGAGAAAGCATCTCTGCTGAGGAAATGTTTGAGGCTCCAATGGACCTTGAGAACGAACACTCGCTAGGAGAAATGAGCTCGGAGCCTCCCGACCTGGCAGAGGAGCCCTTGGACGGCAAGGGGAGCGAGGAAGATTCAGACTCCCCTGAATTTCATACAATTGACATCGAGATGCTGAATGCAAAGCTGAAAATGAGAGACGTGTGTTTCTTCGGCCCTTGTGAAGATCTTCCTGGCCATCCTGATGAAAATGCGATGAGTTTCAAGCAGAAGCCAGGTCAGCCTAGCAAACCCAGCAGGCACAGGCTGGAAGATGGGAAGCTAGGGAAAAACCGCAGTGATGTCAACATCAAGACCAAAGACAAGCAGTATAAATGCAAGGTGTGCTTCCAGTGGTTCCTGACCCTAGGGGAACTGGACTTCCACAAGCTCACGCACAACCCTTCCCCTCCTCCTACCTGCTACATGTGTGTCCAGCGCAAATTCAGCTCCCGGGAGCAGCTCAGGGACCACCTGAAAGAGAAGCATGCCAAAAACAAGGCCGGCCTGTGGGCTTGCGGGATGTGCCTCAAGGAGATCTCCGACGTCTGGATGTACAACGAGCACCTCCGGGAACACGCCACCCAGTTTGCTCGGAAAGGGCARGCGCAGAAGTCCGTGATGGGCCTGCCTGCCTGCTTTGGTGAGGACAGCGCCGCTGTCACCCACTTCCTCAACACCATCATGTATCGGAGACCCAGCAAGTCCTCCAGGCACGCTGACTCCAGCAACAAGCATCCGGGGAGCAGGGAGAACAAGAGCCCCAAAGAGCTGCCCCTTGAGCAAGAGGCCCCGGCGATGAAAGACCCCTTGGAAAGCAACGTCAARGTCAAGCCATCTACACCCAGCTCTTCCAAAGCACGTGCCAGTCCATCTCCTGACCGTATGGCAAAAAGCGAAAGCTGCCCCAAAAGCGTCCCCATGCATCCAGACTGCAAGGATCCTTCCAGAGACTGTCATCACTGTGGAAAACAGTTTCCCAAACCCTTTAAGCTCCAGCGGCACTTAGTAGTGCACAGTTTACAGAAGATTTACTTGTGCCACAAGTGTCCGATGTTCTACCAGGAGACCAAAGAGCTTCGAAACCACCTCAGCCAGGAGCATGGGATCCTGGAGGAGCAAGAGATCAAGCACACCACCCTGTACGCATGCGAGCTGTGCGCGGACGTCATGCACGTTATCAAAAAGTCCTTCATATGCAGCATGTGCAACTACACGTTCTCCAAGAAAGAGCAGTATGACCGGCACATGGAGAAGCATCTGGCAGGAAGCAACAAGACCTTCAAATTCAGAGGGGTCATGAGGCCTGGCGTKGCCTCCAGAGAGGGCAGGGAGAAGGTTAAAGAGGAAGGCTCCCTCCCGGAGCCGCCAAACAAGAGGAGAAAGGTTGGTCATCGTAGCACCTCGCTGCCACGTACCTCCCCGGTGCCTCACCTGGGCCATATGAGCGAGCTGCCAATGGCAGAGGTTGCACGTGCCAGCCTGCAGGCTCCTGGCGAGTCCCTCCCTCTAGCAGCTAGCGAGCCGGGGGCACCTCTAGCCCAAGCGTCCCTGAAAGCAGAAGACCTGGTGGGCGACTTCTCTGACCTCCTSGCAGAGATGGAGAAATCCCAGTTTGATGCCCTGCCGCCGCCGCCCTGCCTCTCCCCACCAGCCACCGCAGGGAGTCCAGAGCTCGAYCATGTCACCACCCTGTCCATGGAAGAGCTGGAGAAAGGAGCTTTTGATGGGAAACCGCTTCCTTTCTTGGACTCACCTGAGTTTAATATTGACCTTGCTGGGTTAGCCTGTAACCAGGTAGCAGATGAAAAACTGTCTCCTCCACGTCTTCCTGAGAAACGTGGCAATGCCAATGCCCATAAAAAAGCAAACTTAGGCAACAGAGATGAATATGTAACAGGCATCCTGGAAAATCCCAGTGGAACCACCAGCCCTGGGAGTGAGGTCCCATTTCTTCAACTCACCAAGAAGGTCCCATCACCAAGAGCAGAGGCTCCTCAGGCCAGAGASACCAACAAAACACTGTGGAGCAACCCCAGTGCAAACGATGGCCCTTCCTGGGAAGGATCATGCAAGGCCACTTCTTCCGAGGGTGCCCACCACCCCATGAAGGACAAGGTGATGTCGCCTGTGCTGAACAAGGCTGCCAAAGAGTCGGCCGTGCCGAAGAAAGCTGCAGGTAGCCAGGCCAGCAGCGATGCTTCTCCCAACGCTGCCAGTCCTGGGAGGAGCGCCGAGGAGAGCCCAAAATCYAGCACGCCCAAGGAAAGAGCTGTGCCCGAGACAGGCGCCTGTGCCAAGGAGAGCAGCGCTAACACCAGCGGCAAGGAACATGGCGCCAACCCGGGCAAGTCCAGCGGCCACCAACCCAAAGGAGAGGCGGCCAGCAATGCCATGAGACACGTGGACAAGCTGGCAGTGAGCGTGCCGGGCAAGCTGCACCCGAAGAAGCGGAAAGAGCACAAGTCCTTGAGCCACCGGGGCAGCTCTGGCTCCCGGGAGAACATTGAGGGAGACGGGAAGAAGAAGAAAGCCCGGACACCAGGTCCGGGCAGGAGCGAGAGCGCTGGCGAGTTCAAACACGCCGACTGGACCAACGCTGAAGCTTCTGCCCTCTCCCCGGGGAGGAGGGAAACGCACTGCAACAGACTGATTCCCAAGCCCAAAATGGCAGGAGTGGGCAACCAGCTGAAGAAGATGGTCCTGGACACCTACAACCAGAAGAAGGTGGAGATCCGTCACGCCAACGGGGACGTGAGGCGCAAGAAGGCCATCCTGGGGAAGAGCTTCCACCAGGTGCTGGCCAAGGGGCCGGCGTCGGCGCCGCGCGGCTCCCTGCACAGGCCGCGCGCCGCGCGGGGCGCGAAGCCCGCGGAGCCGGCGAGCTTCCGCACGGCCGAATCCCAGAACCATCTGCTAAGCCAACTCTTCGGGCAAAAATTAACTAGCTTTAAAATTCCTCTAAGAAGAGATACTTCAGAGTAATTTATGGAAGTGACTTACGGTGATCCTCAGCTGCTTTCATGGGGTTTGCAAGGGAAAAATTATCAAAGCATTAAATTCGTTTGTGTAGCCTGATTTTTCTGTCTAGCTTAAATGAACTTGCACTGCAGCCTCTGTGAAATAGTTTGCTTTGTGTCTACTAATCTACTTTAATTCACCTGATTTATCATGCAAATGCTGGAACTTTGATGTTGCTGATGATTTTCATGAACTGAAATTGTAATCGCTTTGGGCAGGCTGAATCGTCGAGAGCAATTGCTTTATTGCAGAAGTGCTGAGGTTATAAGGATACTTGCAAATCTCAGACCCTTTTGAGACTGTGTCTGTGTTATCTTTGTACAAAGTACTTGAAGAGATGAACTTCATTCCGTAGACGTCTTATTCATAAGGTGCAGTACACTGTAGAAAGCAAATTTTTTTTTTTGAAGATTTTGCACAAATAATCCTCTACAATTCATTTAATTGGGAGCTGGCCTAAGAGATGATACCATTTAAAAAAAAAAAAAATTAAATTAAGAAGCGAATGGCCCATATTTTGACAGCCATCCCTGCGAATTTGTTTCTACTTTGTCAAGCAAATAACGAGCCAGCTTTGACGCTGCGTGGGCTACTCGAGCGTTCCCGACGTTGCTGCCGTTCTTTGACCACTGTAGCTGATGCAAATGGAGGAAAGCCAAGAGCGCGAGCAAACTGCACCTTGACACTTGTGACAAACTCTTTTTTTTTTTTTTTTTTGGTAGTTTTTTTTTATTATTATTATTATTTTGTCTTTTCCTTTTTTTCGTTTTTGGTTTGTTTTTTTTTTTCGCAATGACAAAACTGTGCCAATTTACCACACCAGA
>PTEX01000103.1:1078943-1109171 GCA_003342815.1 Eudromia elegans
TTATTATTATTTTGTCTTTTCCTTGGTTTCGTTTTTGGTTTGTTTTTGTTTTGCGCAATGACAAAACTGTGCCAATTTACCACACCAGAATGGTACTGTCCGAGTGCCCTCGACGGTATAACTTCTAACCTATCTTACTGTATTGAGTTAGTGGCTATATAGGTATCCGCTTTTTACTATGCAGTTACTGGTGCTATTTTTATTTTGTAATGTGAATACAGACTTCCTTGATTGAAAAAAAAAWAATAATAATAATAAAGGGAACCAATAGGAAGTAGCAGTTACCTGTAAAAGAAAACAAAGCAGGAGAAAAAAAATAAATCAAACTTTAAGGAAAAAATCCCGTATGCTGGTACTCCATAGTGTTGGAAAGGTTACGTCACGTTATACAAGCACGTTATACAACCGAACTTTTGAACCGGAAAGAAATCTCAGGTGCAAAYGAGGACATGGAAGATGACTAAATACTATTGAATACTCCCACGTCAAGGAGGTGAAGTAATGCACTGATGTGATATGAACAGTCAGAGTACTTTGCGTCTGTCCTGCAATCTTTTTTTTTTGTTTTGTTTTGTTTTGGATTTAAAAGGAAAAAAAAAAAAAGAGGCTTTATTCTGTTAATATGTATCTTTACAAACCTTTGTATTGTATAAAAAAATATTGTAGGTAATTTACCTTGGGTGCAATGTGTTATGTCAAAAGTTTTTATTTTGATATTTTGTCAGAGAAGCAGAGAGAGAGCAGGAAACGCCTTTTTATGATGTCGTATGTGTGCTTTTAAAGTGCCTCTTTAATATTGTTAAATAAAGTATGAGATGAAAATATGGGGTGGTACTGTAAAATCATACATGATTAATCTTTTCAAATATATTCCAATATTTTCACAGAACCYGCCTGTCTGCGTGGTGTTTGCGGGTCGGGTCGGTCCCGGCCGGGGCATCGTCCCCTCTCGCCCATGCTTGTGCTGTGCTGTGATTTTTCTCCCTGGGAACAAAAGAATGCGGCTCCAGGAGGCCGTAGGCGACGCTGCCATCAATAATAATTGCAATGATAATTGCAAATTGCAGGACCTTCAACTCTGTTTCACGTTTGAAGGTGTTTCCCGGCCAGCCCTGCCCCAGGCCATGGCTCTGTGCATGCACGTGCTGCCAGACCCAAAGTCTGTAGCTTTTTTTAAGCTTTCTGTTCATTTGGGGGAATTCTGCTCTSCCTGCCAGCTCCATTATGGCCAGGTTATTGCCCAAACTGTGGCTGTTCCTCCTGGCTCCTGTAGGTCCCCAATCCGAAGGAGCATTCCCAGCATGAGCACAGGGCTGAGCGTGTTGGGGTCCCTGTGCTGCCGGAGGTCGCTGGAGCCGGTCAGCCAGGAATGCTGCTGGATGTAAAGGAAAAGGGCAGCAGTGCTGCACGAGAGCCAAGGGCTAGCAGCTGCCCAGGCGCATCAGCTGCACCGTCAGCCACGGTGCAATGCACCACATGCAGCACAACACAACGCAATGCAACAATGCAACACAATGCAACAATGCAATGCAATGCAACACAACGCAATGCATGCTGTGCCATGCCATGCCATGCAAATCAACACACTGCAATGCAGTGCAATGCAATGGACCTCAATGCAATACACCCCAGTGCAACACCCTGCCATGCAATGCAGTGCAATGCAATGCAGCACAACCCAATGCAATGCAATACAACACTGCAAGGGCTGCCAAGCCCAAGAACATCTCGCGTGTTTCATGGGGCCTATGAACTGCCCGGGGAGCTGATTTCTTCAGGACCCTTCTATCCCACACCTCRGGCTGAGCTCCTGGCTCTGARYGGGCCAGGCAACACCACCAATACCCAGCTCRGTTCCTACAGAGGGGCCAGGCTCCSTTTCAAGCATGGGCAGCCAGGAAGGAGCATTTGCCCAGGGGAAAGGCCCCGACGTGGCACCATTTGGGCATCACCAGCTCGTCCTCGAGGTGACCTCTGCAGCCCCGCGCTGAGGTCCGGAGGCTGGCACAAAGCTGGGCATATTATATTCTTTAATTACTGTTGCACTCCTAACATTTARACACTGTCAATGAGAGATAGCTCATAACCGCAGGCTAGAATCCTTGCCACTTGGGGCTTGTAACTAAAACTGCAGGATTAATTTGATTAATTGATAGAATTATTTTCCAAACTACTCTTTTGTTTATGGAGGCTTAAAATGCTTGCCGCCTGCACCCTCCTGGTGTGTTGCAGAGTGGAGATAAAGCGGCTGAAAATAATTAGTATGGCTTAATTTAGGGGAAAAAAATAACCTCAAAAGAATTTTGCAGAAAATTTAAAGCAGCACATTTTACGTTGCTGTGGCAGGAAATATTATGGGGTTGGAAATGGGACTTTTATGTTGTGTCGCGACCATATTTCATGAGCCGCCCGGAGCCGGGGGTATTTCATGCCTGCTGCAGCTCCGTTTTTTTTTCCCCTTTCACCTCCAGATTTATTTCCTGGCATGGAAAATGATGCCGGCTTTGGCTGCAGGGTGTGGGAGCTCCACGGAGCTCTTGCTGTGGGCAGGGAAGGGACGCGGCTCCGTGCCCTGTCCATCGCGGTCCCTCTCCCTGCCGGCATCCATGGAGTCATCTCCAAATGAGGAAGGTTTTTTTGTGGATTTTTTTTTTAATTCTTTTTTTCTTGCTTTCCACCTGCTCCCAGCCTGCCCGCCTCTGTCCATCCCTCCATCCTTCCGTGCCGCTCGGCTGCCCGAAGCCCTCGAGTTTGCTGCGTGCTGCGTTACCAGCCGGYGCCTCGTCTGCGTTTGACACTCGGGAGATCGCAGCGTCATTCCGCAGGGAAGGGCAAAGCCGGGATGCGTTTTGCGCCCCAGGATTAACGGATAGTGGCGGAGGAGGCTGCACGGGCCGATTCTTGGCTTGGCACCACCAAAGTTCCATGGCTGGTGGATGCTGCAAGGATGCCCCAAAAGGGCCAATTTTGCTGCTGCAGCAGCTCGTTACTCTAAATATCCCCCCAGGGCCACTGCTTTGGAGCAGCCACCCAGGTTTTATCCCTCTTTGGGACAAAATCCTCTCCATAATCATGCTGCAGCAGCCATCAGGAGCTGGGCAGCACTTGCAAAAACTCTCTCATTTGCAAAAATCCAACCAGCTGCTAATTCCACTTATTTGCAGCTAAAACCTGGCATTTCTGTAGTGCCAGCAGAGCCACAGCAGCAATGCTTGCTTTCCTCGCACCGGCCCAGCACGTGGTGCCCGGAGATGCCAACGTCGCCACGGGCATCCGCAATTTCTCCGGCAGTGCCTTGGCCGTTCCCGTTTGCATTCCCACGCCGGCTGATAGCGCCGGGATTAATTGGCGCTGATGCAGCCGCGCGGCTCCGTGCGGAGATGTCACCCGCTCACCATGGGCGCAGCGGCCGCTCGTGCATTATCAGCGCTCCGCAGGCACGTCCGCGGGAAAACGCACTGTTCATCCCAGTATCCCGCAAGGATATCCCAGGGAAAGGAGCGYCCTGGTGGCACACGCAAGGTGGGAATCACTCGATGGGAAAATTTTGGGTGGAGGGTGAAGAGGACCCTTTGCTGCCACGATGCTGCAGGGGCTGGTGGCAGCACTCAGCCCCGCGTCCGGCATGTCCCCATCCCGAGAGTTTTCCAGGCTTCTTGTTCCCATGCGGAGTCACTCCAGGTGATGCTCTGCTTGGCAAATGCATTGGAGCCCTGGGGGATGCTATGGGACTCCATGGACCCTGCAGTTTGGTGGTGTCTGATTTGAACCAAACTGGGCCAAATTCCATGCAAAATAAAGCACCCTGCTGCTTGCTGACTTCGGCTGTGACTGGTTTGGGCCAAAGGGGCAGCCGAAGGAAGAGCAGAGCTTTCTGCGGCACCATCTCCCTCCCTCCCTTTTTTTCTCCCCCTGCAACTCTTCTTAATTCCTAACTTAATTTCTTTTGACATCCTCATTGCCGGCTTGACCTCTTTACTGGAATCATGTGGTGCTTAAAACTCATTATTCCACCATTGAAACAGGAAGTTAATTAAAAACCCTAAAAAAAAAAAGAAAAGGAAAAAAGCAAAGTGAAGGAGTAGCCGTTGGCACCACATCGTGCCATGCCGTGCCATGCCATGCCATGCCAAGCACTCGGAGYATGGTGGGCCCTGCGGGATGCTCGGCTCCAACAGGGAACATGGGCTGGTTCCAGGTGGCCTGTGCAGGAAAGGGGGGGGTTCTGAGGACCCCGGGGGGGACCCCAGTTGAAGGCTCAAAATGGGGGTCTTTGGGACACACAAGAGGGCTGAAGGACCCCCCCCGGGGGGGACAGAAAGGGCAAAGTGGGGTGGAAGAAGGTCCCAGTATGCGGACTGTGGATCTTGGGGTAGGAGGGAGCCCAAAGCAGGGGGGGTGAAGAACTGCAGGGGGGGTGGGGACCCCAAAGCGGGGTCTGGGTGCCCACAGGGAGGAGATTGAGGGTTTCATGGCGGGGGAGGGCACCCCAAAGGAGATGGTGGGACCCTTCCCCCCCCGGAGGGTTTGGAGAACCTCARTAGGGGATGATTGAGACCCTAAATGGGGTTGGAAAAAAAGGCAGGGGGTGGGTCCCCAAAAGGGGGACTGGACATCTCATGGAGGGGACCCCAAAGCAAAGGTAGGGGTCGCCCAGGGGGAGCTCAGGAGAACCCCAAAGGGGAGGACGGAGACCCCAAAATGGGGGTTCAGAAGCCCCTCCATCACAAAGCCCCCTCCCCAAACACCTGCCGGTCCCGGCCCCGGCTCCGCCGCGCCCCCCAGCGGCCGCCCCGCCCCACGCCGCCAAGCCCCGCCCCTCCCCTCCAAAGCCCCGCCCCGCTCCTCCAAAGCCCCGCCCTCCCCGCGCGGCGCCGCGGCGGCCACGCCATCCGGTGGGCGTGTCCCCCGGGGAGGAGGGCGGGGGAGGCGTGGCTTGMGGCGTCTGCCAATGGGCGCCCGCGGCAGGGCCCGGCCCCGCCCCCGTGGAACGTTCCGCGCGTTTGAGACGCTGCGGGGCCCCATTGAGAAAAAACCCGCGGCGGCGGCGGCGGCGGCGCCCGGCGGCCCCGGCGCCGGCCCCTGCTCCGGCCCCCGCCCCGGCCCCGCGGGCATGCGAGCAGCCGGGGGCCCGCACGCCGCCTCCCGCCCCCGCCGCCACCCGCCGCCCTCGGCGCCGCCAGCCGGGGCGCCGGGCTCGCCCCGCGCCGAGCGATGTCCAGGAGGAAACAGAGCAACCCCCGGCAGATCAAGCGTGAGTGAGGATGACCCCCACTCCCCCCGCCCCCGCCCGGTGCCCCCCACCGCCGCCTCGGGCCTGCTCGGTCCACGCCGCCCTTTTCTGCCCTCCCTCCCTTTTTTTTTTTTTTAACCCTTTTTCCTCATTTCCAGCCTGCCGCCCCAGCGCCGCTTCTACTACGCCCCCCGCGCCGGCTCCCCGGCGGCGCCGCCCCCGGCCGCGCTCCCGATCCCAGGCGCCCTCCCACCTTCCCCTCTCTCCTTCCAGCGCGATGTTCCCGATAGCGGCGCTGCCGATCGGGGCGCCGATAAGAGCGCTGAAATATTCCGCTCTGCAAGTCCCGCCGCGATAAGATCGCGCCGGCGGGACGGGGCTGAAAGGCTGATCTTATCCGCGGCCGCCTCCCCGCCACCGCGACGGGGCTGGGGAAGGGGGGGGCAGCCGCATCCCCTCCCTCCCACCCCATCCCCGCGGGACCCACCGCGCCGCAGCCGCCGGGAAAGCCGTGCCGGGTGCGCGGAGTTCCCGGCCAGGGGCTGCCCCCGTTGCCGCGCCGCTTGGCGGGCAGGCCGGAGGCCGCGGGGATGTGCGGGCAGGCGCCCGGCCGCCGCGCGCTTGCGGGGCGTTATCTCCCCCGCGAAAATAATTGCACGGCTGAGTTGCACCTACCTGTTTCCCTGCCTGCGGTGATTGCGCTGGTGATAACGCGCAGCTAGACTTTTACCCGGGTAGAGTTAAAAATAGTCCCGGCTGCCTCCTCCTGGCATTCTGTTTCTTACCTTGATAATTTTCCCGATTAGTTGGATCCAACTTCTCTAGCTGTTTCCCACCCCCCCCTCCTTGCAGTTAGGCTGCACGGGAGCTTGTTGCTTGCTTGGTGGTATTTGACTGCCCGGGCTCCCCGGTGTTTGGGAGCCCGAGCGAGCGCGGGGGGCCGCCGGGCCGGGCAGCGCTGCCGAACGCGGCTCCGCTCGGCCCTCCTTCCTCTGCTGCTTCGCTTTGGAGATGTGGAGAAATGATAAAGTGGGAGGCTGATCTCAGGCCGCCGGCGATGGCCAAAACTGATTAAAAGCTGAAAGCTTGGAACCCTTCCTGTATGTGTCAACATGAAAACAGTCATTAGAAACGTATAGCGCCGCGAGAGCGCGTTCCTGCCGCCTGCTCCTGCTGTCTCCCGAGGAGAGAAAAGTATGCATGAATCAGGGCTCCGGTAACCAGACTCCTCTAATGTACAGACCGGACCTGTTTCCACAAAGTCTATCCTTTTTATCATCTCGGCTGAAGCATTAAAACCTCCTCCAGATCCGTATCTGCTTATTTTATTCTGCTCAGTGACGCTATGTTCCCTCTCCTTCTTCATCTCTTTTTTTTTTTTTTTTTTTTTTTTTTTTTTTTTTTTTTTTTTTCAAGATGCAGATAGGCTCGAAGGGGAGATCGCGGCGAGAGCGTGCGATCGCCAAGAGCGATAAGACAAAGATCACACACTGGACTATATTTAACCAGCTCGTTTAACCTTCTTCTTCTTTTTTATTTGCTTCTCGCCGTGCTTTCGAATTTAGCAAGCTGCTCAGAGGGGCAGAGCRAGTCCTATTTCGCCAGGCGGTGCCAGGAGACGGCGCGCGGGGCGAACGCGGAGCGAGCACCCGGCGCGCTGGATGCTCCGGAGCGCCGCGCTGCCGGATGCTCCCATCGGAGGCGGCGAGAGCGCAGCCACCTCCGTGCAGCTGCTGCTTTCTTTCTTTCCCCCCCCCCTCCGCCACCGTCTTTATTTCATTTTATTTTTTCTCTTCTGTCTTTTGTTCTGCTGCTAGATAGATGCGAGCGGCTGATAGAGAGCAGGAGCTGATCTCCAACCCAGATAGCCTGTTATATTTATTAACTTCAAACATGGGAGCGCGGGCACCCGTRCGGCGCGCGCGGCTCCTGGCAGCTGCGCGTGCATGCAGTTACAGCGCTGGCTCTCCAGATCGGCAGCGCGATAGGCGGGAGATTGATCTCACATTGCTGATGTGCCTCTGTGTGCTTGTTTTGTTTTGGTTTTTTTATATATATATATATTTCTTTTCCCTAAATGAACTGGAAACAGCCGTTTGCTTGCAGCAGTTGCAAAGGGCCTGCCTGTGGTGGGTTTTTTTTCTCTTTTTTTTCCCCTTTCTATTCTGCTTTCAGCTCGAGGAGATGTGAACCCCGATAGGCACCGCGGCCCGATCTCCATACTGATACAGATCGCCAAGCGCGATAAGGGCGACTTATCTCTCCCGACCAGACTGGAGCAGGATTCGCTACAATAACAAACACTGAAAAGAGGGGCAAAAGGGCTCCAACAATTTGTTCTATTGCAAATGTGATTAATGCAGGCRCTTTAATTATCTGATGGCGAGGGGGGGATTGCATATATATTTTACTACCCAGGGTGGGGTTTCTTTGCCCCCTTTGCATGCACATGCTCTGAAAGGAGCTTCGTTTGGGAGGCGAGCTCTCCTCAGYGCCTCTTATCAGCTGCAGATGTTGCATTAGTTTGAAGGAGCCTGACTTTCTTTTTTGATCGCTATCTGCCATTCGAAGTGTGGCAGATACACCGGCGGGGGGGGGCGTGAAAGCGGCGCCGCGTGTTTCGTGTGTGGATATTCTTTAATTGCCATTAGATGGTGCGAGATAGCGCGCGCCCGCCGCTCAACCTGCGTCTCTTCGCGACTGGGGTTTTGTCTTCGCGCTGGGGTTTTTTTGGGGTTGGTTTTTCCCCTTGCTCCGCCTTRGCGGAGGCCGCTCCGTGATATGGTGCCCAGGGGGATGCAGCTGGCCCCGCTCGCTGGGCTTTGCCCGCGTGTCCCAGTGGAAAACTGTCGGGAATGGCGTGCCACGATGCCAGTAGCCAGCACGGTGCCTATTTTTAGCTGTAACCCGGTGGCTTTGATCTTCCCAGCCCGCCTCCTGCCCTCTGCTCCTGTTTGCTCCCTATCCACAGCGGCCTTTTCCATTCGGGAAYGCACAGGTGACCAGTTCCTGCTCYTCTGCCCTTTTCYCGCCTTCCCAGGCCGCTCCATGCCTTGTTTTTCCCATYRGAGGGCTGAGACYGGGGCTGTGCAGCCTGGKAACCCGGCAGTGCYGTGRGAAAGGCGCCGCTCCRGGCGGGATGCAGGGCTTGGCAGGCTGGGATGCGCCCAGCATGGATGATGCTCTCATTCCCATCCTCCTTTCGGTGAGAATGCGGCAGCGCTGACGTGTCCGGCCGCCACTTCCATAGTCGGGATGTAGGCACATCCAAGCGCTTGCTCCGCCGGCACCACGGGTGCCCGGAGACCCCGGAGCGCTGCAGGATGCAGCCGTTTGCTGCCATCTCCAGCCGGGATCAAAGCTCTGGCTCTTGATGCGCCATGGAGCTGCATCCCGCAAGGAAGAGGTGGGATTGCGGTTGGCGTTTTGGTGCGCAGGGATGCTGCGGAGCGGAGCTCTCCGGAGTCAGGAGCGATGGGGCTGGCAGAGCCCAGGACGGGGCTGGTGTGGCCTTTTTGGTGCATTTCGGGTTAAACCCGCCCTTTCTCGAGGGAGGGCGGAGGACGCGTGGAGCACGTGCTGCTTGTGCTGCGGCACTTGAGCCGCCCGCAGCGTCGCGTCGGGCAGGGAAACCCGCGCTGATGCCAAGGAAGGGAACGGCCGGCAGGACCATGGCGGGAAGGGCCCCAAGACCTCGCAGTTCCTCAAAACGCCTGTTATTACAAACAAAGCAGGACAAGGTGACCGGCGGCCCCAACCCGCGATCTGTTTTTCTCCCGTTTTCCCTGGTTTTCCGGGGCCGCGTCCCGTGACCGCTCCTTGCCGCCTGACTCAGGCGTTCTGTCCGCTCGCGCTTGGCAGAGCCCGTGTCCTGCTCGGCGCTTTTATCAGGAAAGTTCAAGTGCGTCGGGGGGTAATAAAGTTCCTTCTTCCGATGGCGGCGGCGGGCGGCAAAGGCTCCTCATTGTTCCCGCGGCCGCGTGTTTTTTTGGAAGGGCCGCGGCGGCGCGAGGAATGCAACCGCTGACCTTGGGCTGCACTGGGGTTAAGGAGTGTGCGCCTATGACTCACTCCCGATAAGCGCCTTCCACGGCTTGCTTTTTTTTTTTCTTTTTTCCCCTCCAAAATAATCCTTTATCTCCCCTTTCTCACATCAACATATTTTCTTGACATCTCCCGTGCGGGAGGCGAAGCGCTTCCGCGCAGCCYGGGATGGGCGTCGTGGATCCGGGTTGACCTGCTGGCCGGCGCCTCCCCTTCTCCCCGTGGTTTCCCTCCCGTTCCCATTGGGTTTTCCAAAGGGGGAAGCGCGGCGGCTTCTCCGTCTCCCAGCCGAGGCCTCTCGCTCTCGGCGCGGCTCCGATGATAATGCGGAAAGTTGAACTGGCCCCATTACTGCGCCGCGATGGTTGCGGCGATAAAGCGCCGATAATGGCAGCGATAGCGGCGGCTCGGTAGCCAATGGCTCCGCCGCTCCTCCCATTAACATTCCCCACCACGGATCGGCTCGGAGCTGCCTATCTGCTCTCCATTTCCACTCCTCCGCTAGATAAGAATGGAAATACTGACTTCATAGCTCACTGATTAAAGTGTCTGGATTTCTTGATAATACACAGATAAATTATGTTTTTCAAAAAGAAGGTAGGGAAGGGAGTGCGAGGGGAGGGAAAAACCGCCAGKCCTTCTTTTTTTTTCTTTTTCCTGCTGTTTTTTGCTCCTTTTCCTTCTTTCTTGCGATGCCCCATGGCCCTCCTGCTGTGAGAGGCCCTTCCCTGGCTGTGATGGGGACCGTGGGGATGGGCACCATGGATCTGTTGTCCCGCTGCGGACAAGTCTGGACTTCCAGAGCCAGGAACCAGGAAGGGTTTTCCTGGGAGTCACTGCCGCATCCCCAAGGATGCTCCGCGGATGGGAATGAAGAAGCTCTGGGCACCTCCATGTGCTCTGGGCTTGGGGATGCCCAAGGCTTTGTGCCCGCTTGCCCTAACCAAGCCCATGGGAGCAACCGGGTTCACCCCAAGGAGCCCCGTCACCTGCCGCACAGAGGTGGCACCTCCTAAGAATTGCCTTTCTCCGGCGTAGTTTATTGTTTTCCTTAATTTTCCATTAATTCGAGCTGCTAAATGATCCCTCTGGGGKGAGACAGGCCTTGCAGACTCTTTGGTTCCTTGCGCTGGTTAAGGTATTGCCCACAAAACAACAAACCCCCAAGTTTGTTTCATCTAAATATAAAACTAAAGAGCAAACGGTATAAAGTTCATTTTTTCAAATGTGTTGCCCCATTCCAGTTGGGCTGTTCTCTTTATTTTATTTTTTTTTTTTTAAAGGAACTGTGATAAAAAGCAACGATAAAGCCAGGACTGTTTTGTGTAGGAGTCGGTATCTGTGTTATCTATCTCCCTTTTTCACTCTCCGAGCAGCTCTGTTGTTTTTTACTCTTATCTCGCTCCACCAAAATGCCAAGAACAGGAAAAAAAAAAAAAAAAAGAGAGAAAGAAAGAAAGAAAAAAGCGCAGCCCGGGCGCGCGTGTTTGCACAGACCCAAACTCCGAGGAGCCGGGGCAGAAACGTGGCCATGAGTTTGGCAGGGAGGGAAGGATTGGGATTGAGGGACACCCGGCTGAGCCGTTTCCCCGTCCTGCCCTTCCCTGCTTCCGTTCATCCCTGTAATGAGTTGCGGACGGCCTTGGCATCCCGGTCTCTGCTGGTGGCATCGGGTTGGAGTTGGCTTTGTGTGCTGGTGGGCATGCGTTCCCTTCGGGGACCGGAATGGCTTTGTTGAGTTTTTTTGGGGGGAAAACGATGGAATTGCGGATTTCTCTGCTTGGGAAGCCCCGTCTCCAAGGTTTGGGATGTGAAACCGGGCCGGCGCTCAAACCCATCCCGGTACCTGCCTGCCCTGTGTGCGCGGGCTCCGGTGCGGAACCCCCGGGGTGCGGTACGGGCCGCGCTCGCTCCCGCGCGCGCCGGCCGCTCGCGCCAATCTGCTGTAATCTATCAGCGCGCTATCGGGGCTATCTGCGAGCCGGGAATGGCTGGGCCCGGCCGTGGCGCCATGCTCGGCCGCTGATAAAGTTACAGAGTTCAGGCGGTGATGAATGTTAAGTAAGCGCACCCCGCGCAGATAGGAGATGGACTTGGCAGGGCGAGCAGCTCCGGCTGAAACCAATCTCTCCGCTATCAGCACGGCTGCTTTTTCTCAGGCTCGGCCGCTCCTTGTCTTTTCTTCGGCGGGGGCCCCGGAGTTTCGGGGATGCTCCGGCGGCGGGGAGGGCACCGCGCGCGGCCGCTATCTGCGCGCGATAGAGCCGGGCCCCTCGGCGGGCGCGGATAGGGCTCGGCCCCGGCGCTATCGGCCCCTCGCACTGGGCTGATGCTCCAAAGGCCGATAGCRGAGGGGAGCGGGTGCCCGGGTGCCGCTGTGGAGCTGCGCGCGGGCTGATAGCGGCGGGGTCGWCCCGCGGCGCCCCGGCGTCCTGCGCCGAGCCCCTCTCCTGGCTGGCACCGTCGCACTCACCCCTTTGTGCGGCACGAGCGCCGGGTTGTTCCCCTGTCCTGCACTGGGCACGTGGAGCCATCGCTGCCGTGTCGGTGCTGCTGCGTTTTGGGGTCCTGACTTGTCCCTTGAATCCTTGTAGCAGCCGCAGTGACACGAGTGCTGTGTGGTGCCGATGGGTGAGATCGGCYGGGTCACCGGAGCGCTGGGGCAGCCGGTCCGGTCTCGGGGAGCCGGGTCGATCCTCCCAGGAGCAGAGCCACCATCCGAGGCTGCTCRCAGGTGCCGCAGGGTTCGGGGCTTTCGAGGCCACCTGGAGCATCGGYGCTCCTGGGGAGCCACCGTGGCAGGGGGCAAACCAGGCAYGAGGCAGCAGCCAYGATCCCATCGGATGCTGCAGGGTTYGGATCATCCCTGAGCCTSACRCTCTCACACCRCCCTAGCTGGCCATTGCCATGGGAAGGYAGAGCCCAACCTCACYCCAAGACCCTGGAGMAGTCCCCAGAGCAGAACCAACAAGGAAAGAAACGGAGCCGGAGAGGATAGGAGCAATTCCAGAGCTGGGCAAGGGCTGGGAGCACCAGGTCGCACTGTGCAGCCCTGGGGGAAGCCTGGTCCTCAGGCTTTTATTTATTTATTTATTATCAAATTAATGATTGTTTAATTCTTTTAAACGAAGGCCCGTCCCTTTCGGTCAGGGAGCACCAGCCTGGCGCCTGCTCCTTCTCCCGTCCCGATCTGCTGGGAAAGTCCGAAGCTGTTGCTATTTTCTATCTGCTCCCGGGGCCGCTTATCGCATGGGTCTCGCCTGCGTGCCGGCCCTCGGGAGCGCCAGGGTCTCCCTCTGGGCAGCCTGGAAAAATCTCCATCCCTCCGTCTTTTTTTTCCCCTTTTAATTATCCAAACACGTGTGAGGAATTCCAGTTTGTCAGTCCTGGTTGGAGGGCGACACTCCGGTCGCCAATGCTGCTGTGCCGCACTGGAGCCTCTGGAGACAGAGATGGGTTTTGCCCCTGGCACAAGGATCCTCTCCAAGGCCAGTGGTCTTGGGAATGATGGTCCTACTGAGCCGGCAGCAGCCCCGGTGCCTCTGGCACCATTGGGAAGCAGATGCTGGCCCGCTCCCTGGGGATGCAGGAGGAGATGCTGGKAGCATCCCACTGGAGGGGATGGTGGCGGCACCACGGTCACCTCATTCCCAGCATGGTAGCTCCAAGCTACAGGGCGGCCCTGGACCGGGGCAGGATGATATTTTGGGATAAGCGCCAGCGCGGATCCAGGATTGGGCTCTTGAGGATCCTGCAGGAGAAGGGGCTGGAGGGGCCGGAGCAGAGCCAAGGTCGCGGCCTTTSCCTGCTCCCTCCCGGCGCGCGCCGCGCTTGGACCCCAGCGGCACATCCTCAGATCGCAGCAAGTTTTTACAACCGCTGTAATCTCAAAAAAATCCTCCCTTGTTATCAAAATAAAAAAGGCACGAGCGGGCAGGAGGGAGGGAGAAGAGTTAATCGTCTAAGCGGAGGATCTCGGAGCRGCGCGTTTTTTGGCTCTTCCCCTCTCTGTAAAGCCAGCCTCAGTAATTCAGTTTTAAAGCATGAAAAAAGGGAGTTGATGAAATTCCGCTATCAGCACTGAACCAATATGCAAAATATCTCGCCGAAAATCAAATAGCTATTATGTTTTCATTTCCATTTCGGCGTATTTGCTTAATGAAGAATAGACAGATCAGGCAAGCCGAGGGAGGCTGTGTGCGGTGATAACTGTGCGAGGCTTCCAGCAATCCCGGAGAAATGACGCTCCGCTCCCTGCTCCGGCTCCCTCTCCCTCTCTCTCTCTCTCTTTCTTCCTCCCCCTTTTTTTTTGATTCTTTCCTTTTTTATAGACTATCCGGTAGTTGGTTTAACCCGCACAGCCAGGAGCGCRGTGGCTGCCAGGGCTCCGCAGCCTGGGCACATCCCCGGGGATGGAGGAGGACCAGGATGCAGGGATGGGGATGCGGATGCTGGGATACGAATGCTGGCATGGGGCATGAGCATGGAGGCCCCCAGGACCATCCCCTGGCCCCATGGACACCCAACCTGTGTCCCCAAGCCGGTATCCCTGTCTCCCTGCTCCCAGGAGAGCAGAGAGAGCCAGGAAGGAGGCAAGAGTTGGGTTAACTTTATCAGCAGCCCGAGAGCCGCGAAGGCGTGAAGGGAAAAATTAGCCTAACAATGTTTCATTTACGGCGAGAGAAGCGATTTGTTAGCGGCCGATTGTTTCTGAATATTATCAGAGCCTTTTTAATTGTGCTGGAACTGAAATTAGCAGAATTAGAATAAATTGCCTCCGCTGCTCCGGCAGCCTCTTTCTCCACGCTCATTGTTGTCGTCTTTGTCTCGATTACGGCGCCTTTGTTCTGCCGCTGTAAATATCCCCGCCCGGAGGCTCGCCGAGGCTGCGCCCCCCGCGCCCCCGGCCCGCGCGCCGCCCGGCCCGCGAGCTCCCGCGCTGGGGCTCGGCGGCCCCGCGAGAGCCCCCTGCACTTCTACGTGCGTTTAAAATGGCTGTATATAATGGGGGGTTTAGGGTCTGGTCCGCTAAGGGATGCTGCTTTGCTGTGGAGGTGGTGGCACTGGGGTGTTTTGGGGGACCGYGGCACTGGGTGGCTGGTGACGGGCTTTGCTGGGTCCCCAGCTATTGGGAAAATTAGCCCTAAAAGCCMCATTTGCCCCCAAAATGTTTCCCTCGATGATGCACAAATAGGTCCCCCATGAGCCGGTGAATGCAGCAGTAAAAGCTGCCTGGGTTGGGGCTGCCCAAAGGGGAGAAGGGCTCTGGGAGGGTGTCCCCATCCCGGGGTGGACGTGACAGCGAGCAGGGGAGTGGTGACACTTCCTGGGCCTGCGTCCAGAGCCCCCATGACCGTCTCGCGCTGCCCTTGTGTCCCGGCAGGTTCCTTGGGAGAGATGGAGGACGGCGAGGACACGGTGGCGGGTGACGCCAGCCCCTCGGCGAGGGAAGGGGCCGCCTCGGACCGCGAGGGCTCCTCCGAGCGCGATGCGCCCAGCCCGGACGGCGAACCCGGTAAGGGCAGCGCTGCCGGCGGGGTGGGCGTCCGGGTGGGCTCCTCGGGAGCAAGCCTGGCTGCAGAGGATGGGCAGCGGGAAGGCGGCTCTGCTGCCCTGCAGTGCAGCGTGGTGCAACGTGGCATGGCACGATGCAACACAGCGTGGTGCGGTGCAGTACAGTGCAATGCAGTGCAATATGGCATGTTGCAACAGGGTGCAACATGGCACGGTGCTCTGCAGCATGGCATGACATGGCATGATGCAATGTGGCATAGTGCAGTGCGGCTTGGTGCATCATGGCACGATGCAACACGGAGCAGCACAGTTCAACAGTTCACGATGCAGCGTGGCACGGCATGATGCAACGCAGCGTGGCACAGTGCAACATGGCATGGTACAATGCAGCATTGCACAGTGCAGCATAACGCAGTGCAACATGGCACAGCGCAACATGCAACATGCAACACGGCACCATGCAACACAGCATGGCACCATGCAACATGGAATGGCACCATCATGCAACACGGCATGGCACCATGCAACACGGCATGGCACCATCATGCAACACGGCACGATGCAACACGGCACAAGGGGCCGGCTGTCCGCCGGCTGCCCCACCCCAGGGGTGGCTGCATTTCAGGGCCGGGCCGAGCCAGTTCCTAGATATCCTCCCGGCTCCTTCCTGTGGAGGTGGGGGCAAATCCTAACCTGGTTAATGTTTGCGGCGCCCGGTGAGATAACGGGCGGCGGGGCAAGCCTGGGGCGGCTCCGGGRGCAGCTCCGGGGTTTCCTTCCTCCACCGCAGCCCCCCAAAACGGGCACCCCGGGCGCAGGCGGCGGCGCGGGGCGAAGCGGCGCTGGGCGCGGGGCCGGGGGCGCTGGGAGCCCCAGCGCGGAGCTGCACCTGGCACTAACCCGCTTTGATAAAAAGGTGATAGCGGAGATAACGGCAGGCAGCAATAACGGCCACTAAAGCTTTCAGCGCGATGGATAAAAATCAATATGCCAGGCACTTTGATTTATAGCCAAAAATAATAGGACTTTTATACCCGGTGATTGATTTATTTGATGTTAATCATTCCGCTTATCACCTGTATTAATAATCTCCAATGCCGGTGACGTCACCCCTGGGTGTTCTCTATGGCGCCTATCGATTGGGCTCCGCTCCGGTTATCCGCCCGGGACGCGAAGGCAAACATGTACTTTGGGCGCTAATCTTCCCCACTGTCATATGCAGATAGGCCTTATCAGCCCCATCTCGAACAGCAGCTAATGGGGAAAATAATTGTTATCAAGTTGCTATGAATACGCTGCAAATAGAGCCGTGACGGGCACGGGGCCGGGGGCACCGGGACCCTCCCGCATGGGGACGAGTCGCGGGCAAAGTTTTGAGGTTCGGCCCCAAATTGTGTCCCAGCTCCAGGGCTGCATCCGAGCGCTCCCGTGCGCGACCTTCCCACCCTCGCTGCAGAGGCAGAGGCTAAGGACGCTCCAGAGAGCCCGAAAGAGCCGGAGAAGCAGGATCCGGGAGAAAGCCCTGCGGAGCCCGCCTGGAGCGGGCCGGGTGAGTGCCCYGYGCGTCRCTCYGGCCCCCATTCCCTGCCYTCCYGTGGAYGCTGGCRCYGGCTCGRAGCRGGGATGCRGTGCRAGYRTGTYGGGAGCGGGTGCCRYGAGCGGGGCTGGTCCCTGATGAGGATGGGGAACGGGGAGATGGGAAAGGCCGGGTGCGCCGATAAGCCGCGGGGGACCACAGAGCGAGCGCGGGAGTGCGCCACGGTGCCTCTCAAAACCCCGAGGAGCGAGCGAGGCGCCCGGCGATGGCAGCACCGCGGCCCGGCCGGGTGGAGCTGCACAGGGGTGGCCGCGCCATCCCGGCCGGTTTTCCCTGCGCACAAGGCGGGAAGGGGCACACTGGAGGCRGGTGGCCGGCTCCGTGCGTGCTCCRGAGCCTYGGGAAGGGCYGGCTGCCAGGGCACGTGCGCCGAGGCCGCGGTGCTGGAGCAGGATGCGCGGGCGGGAGAGGCCGCTCCGGAGCAGCGCRCCGGGGAAGCGCRTGCCGGCCCCGCTGATATCCCGGCCCTTCCGGGAGGCCGCGGCAGGAAGGAGCTCCCGCTCGCGCCTCCTCATCCGCTCCCGGCCCTTGGCCCGCACGTCCCCCTCGCCAGCATTCCCGGGCCTCTCCAGGAGGGAGCTTCCTGCTCGCTTACTGCCAGCTCGGCCCCATTGCAATGCTCACCATGCACGGCCCCATTGCACCAAGCGCCAGCGCCCAGGACGAGGCAACGCCCCCCGAAACGGCCCTGCCTCCCCTTCCCCTTCCCTCGGCCCAGTTAGTTATTTGCATTCTTTATGTAAAAGAGATTTTTATTATCGCCTTCTGCCAGCCCATCTCTATTCTGGTAATTGGAGTGGTATTAATTTCTGTGTGGCGGGGAGTTGATGGCGGTCCGGCGATGCTGCGGCGATAGGCTGTTCCTCCCGCGCTAACCGCCGCGATAGCCCGTCTATCAGGCGCTCTGCAGGCTCGGCACTTATCAGGGATGGAGCTGGCAAAAAGGGAAACTCTGCGCAGCCGGAATTTTCTTCGTTATCTGGCAGGATCCGCCGTATGTCAGCACTGGCAGCGGAGGCGGGGGGCCGCCGCTCCGGGTCCCCTTTGTTCGCGCCTTGCGGACGGTGCGATGAGTTGCGCTCGTGCTCAGCCCTGCGTTTTGGTTCCCGAGTTGGTTTTGTGATTCCTCGTGGATCGCGCCGTGTTTCGGGGTGATGCCGGGGGCCGGGCAGAGGGGCTGTGCCAGCCAGGAGGTGTGTGGCTGGCGCGGGAGCGGGAGGGTGTTTTTATCTTTGAAATGACCTTGCTCGCCAAAAGGGGCTGGCGGCCTCAAATTCTGATATGCAAATAGCTGATAGCCATAATCTATAATGCTCGGCTTGGGAGCGTGGCAGATGGACCCGGCCAGCCGCTTGGACCCCCGGCGATCCGGGAAGGGGCTGGATGTGGGAGCAGGATGCGTGTGCCAGGCTGCCCTGCCCTTGGTGCACTCACTCCATCCCATTGCCAGCCTCTTCCTGCAGGTATCCGGTAGTGCCCATGCTCCGGGTACTCTTATGCACTCCAAAACCGGACCAATTCCCTGCTGGAATTGGAGGCGGGAGGGATGGATGGGCTCGTGGCACTGTCATGGATCCCGGCACTGGCTTTCCCGCAGCCCTGGCCCCATCCTCCCACTCGCTGCTGCTCTCTTGGGAGGCAGGCGGAGACGCGGAGGCCCCTCGGCAGCGCCCTGCCCAGGACACTGAACGTGGCCATGGCCCCGAGCGCCACTCACCCACGTCCCGACACCCTCGGGAGGCCCCACACGTGCCCCCCGGCCCCTGCCTCCCGATAGCGATCGGCGGCCGYGCCGAAGCAGACCTATCGCCTGCCCACATCCCGCCCGGCGCGTGCGCCAACCAGGTACCCCGGCCTGGGGCACCCGGCGGCTCCGCGGGCCCAAGAACCGGCGCCGCAGGGAGGTTTGCGCCTGGCCCTGGGGTGCCCGGGGCGATGGCACCGCGCTCTGCCCCGTGCCCGCTGCAAGCCCCGCGCCGAGGCCGGGGAAAACTTCCTCCGCTCCCCGCCTCCCCCTTCCCGTTCGCCCGCCGCGCTCGTTCCGTTGTGTTTATCGGCGCCGCGACTCCTGTCTCAATAATCTCTCGGCGCCCGGAGTTTGTGTGCAAACCTCAAGGTTTATTATCGGGGCGAGCAGGGCACGGCGAGGAGGGACGGCTCGTCCTGACGGACCCCCCTGCGCCAGATCGGCCCGATTGCACCCGCCCCGCCACACGCTCTTATTTTCTCCCCTTTTCCCTCGGCTTTGGTATGTGTGGGTGGGAGAAATTATTCCAGCTATTCCCGTTTATCGCTGGGAGCGGGGCCGCGCCGCGGGAGAGGTGTTTGCTGCGGAGCGGCGCGCTTGGCATGCAGGGAGCCTGCAGGACACAGGGGCTTGGGGCTGCGGTCCCCAAATCGCAGGGTCCCCACGTGTCCGGGTCCCCGTGTCTGGCCCGGGGACCCCAGACACCCCCCAGGGTGTCTGGCCCGGATGGTGCCAGCAGGGTGGGTGACAGCCCTGTCCCTGCCTGGGGGCTGCAGAGGGGACCCTGGCCCTGCTGGTGCTGCCCAGAGACGGGCGGCTGCAGTGCCTTGCGAGTCCTTGGGGACACGGCTGGGATGGAGGGAAGCAGGGACCAGTCTAGGGACATGGCCGGGATGGAGGATGCTGAAACCGGCTTGGAGACATGGCTGAGATGGAGGGATTTGGGGACAGTGCTGGGATGGAGGGATCTGGGTGAGACCTGGGGCCACTGCCGCATGGAGCGATGCCACTGCCACTTTGGGGACACTGCTGGGATGGAGGGACGCGGGGCTGCTTTGAGGACACTGCTGGGAAGCTGGTGGCAGTTTGGGGACGGTGCCCGCACGGAGGGCAGCTCAGGCCGCCATTCCCATGGAGCAGCAGCCGCGTCCCTGTGTCTGGCGAGGGCCCCCGGAGCAGAGCCCCGCTCCCCGTCCTGCCCCTCCTCCCCTCCCGCGCGAGGGAGCCCCGAGGGCTCCGCAGTGACCGGCAGTCGCCGATCCCCCCGCGCTCCCGCTCGGCCGGCGCCGCTGCCTGCGCGGCCGGGACACCCGCTGCGGTTTCCCCCTCCCCTTTTCCGGACGGGATATCTCCCCAGCTCATCGTATCTGGCCAGTGGCTCCGGGCCCCTTAACTCCGCTTCCTCCTCCCGGCCGGGCTTCCTGCGGAGCCCACGGGGCTGGGATGGGATGGAGCACAACGGAGCCCCCGTGTCCCCATGGCCCCAGGGTCCGGCTCGGGCATCCGCACCCTCGGGAAGCCTCCAAGTTTCTCGCTTTGCGCCCACCCTGAGCTTTCTAATTTCATTCCTACTGCTTATTTCCCCCCGATCCGCCGATAGCGCCGGTCGGTGCAACAAAGAGCCCCCGGCCGCCGGGGTCTGATCATATCCTGGCCGGGAGGGCACGCGCGGAGCGCAGAAATGAGCCGCGATAGCATCTCCCAGCGGGGCCGTGCGCATTGTGTGCGCCGAACGGGTGGGTGCCCACCTTCCTCCCTGCTCTCCTCCTCCTCCTCCTCCTCACCCTTTCCTGCTCCCCGCGGCCGGCGGCGACACCCTCAATGCAAACGGCCCAGGAGCGGGCGGCTTATCGGGACGCGTCCATGGGGCGCATCGCCCGGTGCCACGTGGCCGCCCGCCCGCCCGCCAGCTGGCGCACGGCGCCGGGGCCACCGCTGCGCCCCGCTGCGCTGGGGGCCGCCTCGGCCCGGGGAGCGCCCGCGGGGACGCGCCCGCCGCACCGCGCTGCGTCGCTAACAGCTCCTCCATTAAGCGGGGTCAGGGTTCGGCGCGATAAAGATTTGCTGTTGTACCGAGTCAAGAAATCAATAAATCGCAGGCGATGGTTGGCGGCGATAAGGGCCGCCGCGCGCTCCCCTCGCCCGCCGGCCCGCGGCCCACGCGCACCAGCCCTGCCGGAGCAGGGAGCGGCGCCGGGCTCGGACGGGGGCTCCGGAGCATCAGCCCTGGGCTGCGAGGCCCTGAGCTCCCCCTGCTCTCCCCCACCAGCAGCGCCCGTCTTTGCCCCACGCCCTCATTCCTACTGGGATCGAGCAGCAATGGAGCTGGCCCAGGTGCCGCTGCTCTTCCCAGGAGGATGCTCCGGATCCTGGATCCCACCGCAGCGCATCCCGAGGGCGCATCCCCGTGTCCCGCTGCCCGCCGGCGCCCGCTCCGGTGGCAGCCCCGCTTGCTCCTTTGTTGTTCCCAAGGCTGCCCTGATTACTCGAGCACCCGGGACGGCAAAGCCGGGATAATCTGCTTAGCCCCTTTGGAGAGATTTCCCTTTGTGCGCCGAGGTGAAGAGTGGAGATGCTGCGTGTTTGCAGCTTAAGACTCTTCCCAATCGGCTCCCTCCATCTTATCGGAGTGGTGCCATCACATCATTGCGCTAGTTGAGTTGTCAGGATTTATTCCTTCCGCCTCGCGTTAGCAGCTGCTAAAAACAGAAGCTGCGGTGGGTGGGAGGGCAGGGGGGGTGTGTCTGTGCGGCGCGGGGGCCCCGATGACGGGACCCACATCCCCGGGCTCAGCCCCATGTTGAGGGCTCTGCAAGGCAGGATGAGGGCTGTTATCACAGGGATCTGCTGCTGGTGCCCCTTGTCCCCCCTTGGCACCCGGGGGCCAGCRCGGCACATGGGGAGCGGGCGCATGACTCCCTGATAGCACTATTTATCCAGATAGTATCCAGGCAGCTGCAAACAGTGCGGAGCCCTGGAATCAGGGATCCTTGCGGAAGGGCAGATCCGATCCGGTAGCCCAGCTTTGATTAACGTCTTGGGAAGAGGTTCGGGAGAGCGGAGGGAGGCCCTGGCAGTCAGCGGCTGGTGCGAGAGGGGATGTCCTGCCCTTGGCTGCGGCTGCTCTCGGTGTGCGACCCCAGCTGGGCTTGGAGGGCCACTGAGCTCGGTGTGAACTGGTCCCGTGGCCAGGGGCCGGGGCAGCCTCTGCCCTCCCGCCTGCCCAGGGCCTGCGTGTCTCGAGGCCTCGCTGCACGCCTCGGGGGGGAGCTCGTGTGCACTTGTGCACGCATGTGCACGCAGGTGTGCGCATGTGGCCGCATGCGTGTGGATGCATGCATGTGCACACATACTTGTGCAYGTGCATAGAGACCTCAGAGCAGCCAGGAGCCAGCCCAGGGCACTCACTGCAGTGGGTGGCACATCCCCACCTGCCCCTTTTCCTACTCTGTTTATTTCCATGGGGTTGAGGATGGCTTTGGTCACTGGTGAACGGGATGGTGCAAACGTCGGGTGTCACTGCAGGGCGAGATGTGGTGCCGAGCCCAGCCCATGACCCGCCGTGTCCAATGTCCCTGTGCTTGACCCGCTCGCTGCCCTCGTGGCCAGGGAGGCTTTGCAACGTGCTGTCTCCYTACCGGCATGGAGCGATGAGCAGGGATTGACCCTGGGGGTTTAATTCCTGCTCGGGAGCTGGGGTGGGAAGCATGTGGCCCCGGGCAGCCCGTGCCCAGACCCCTTGGCGCCTGCACCGCAGCAATCCGTGCCCGCTGCCCACCCCGGCATTCCGGGAGGGAGCTCGGATGGCAGCCGAGCCTTTTTCTCTTTCATTTATCAGCCGATAAATGGCAGCGGTGTGATGACAGGATTAATCTTTGCTCTCCAGCAGAGCTCAGGCTATTTCTTTGAAATCTCTCGATGAGGAGATAAGCGCCAAGCGCCGCGCTGAGGTGAGCGAGCGCGGTTATCCCACGGGCACAAGTGAGGGTGCCAGGAAGTGGTCTGGGCACCGAGTGGCTCCGGGGAGACCCGGGTGGCACCGAGGAGCCCCGGGCAGCTCGGAACGCGCTGCCTTTGGCCGCTGCAGCGTTCACATCAGACCCTCCCTCTTCACGATGCACCCAGAGCGGTTCCTTGGGGATGCTGCCAAGCGTCGATCCCGCGCTCAGGGTGTTTTTCCTTGTTGCCGTTACATCCCAGCTGCCTGGGCATCACATGGCAAAGCCGGTGCTCGTGGGGAGCTCCCTGCTGCGTCCTGCACGGGTGCAAAGGGCGGCCATGGGGGACGGTGCATGGCAGCAGGTGCACCCGCCCGCTCTGCTTCCCTCGCCTCCCTTCCTTTTTTTTTTTTTTTTTTTTTTGCTGCTTTTCTTTGCAATCGAAAGCAAACAGCCCCGATCCCTGCCCAATTTGGTTAATGATCTCGGAGATAGGAATTCCTGCGATAACTCCCGGGCCGGCTGGCGGGCCGGAGCCAATGGGGTGCCGCCTCGCCGGGAAGCGATGGGGAGATTAGATAAACGGGAATTGTATTAACCTGCGGGGCGGTGAAAGCGAGCGCCGGTGCCGCAGCTCGAGGGCAGCCCCTGCGGCGGGAGCGCGCGCGGACTTTGCTCCCGGCAGAGCCGAGCGYGCGCGGGGAGCTCGCGGCGCTGCTGCCGCTGCCTTCCCGCTCGCATCCAAAGYCCGGAGAGTAAAACTGTGCTGCAGCCCCGAGGCCTCTTAGTGCCGGCCGGAGAAGGGGAATGCGGCAGCGGCGCGTGTTTCTTTTGGAAGCCGCCGTGCGCCTCCCGTCCTCGGCGCTGCTGCTGCCTCCGCATCCTGCTCCGGGACAGAGCCGCCCCTGGCAGCGCGCCGGGGCCGGAGCGCCCGCGGGGCGGCCGCCGCGGCACTATTTTTGTCCCCCTGTCGGGAACGGTTTTCTCTTTATCAGCGCCTGTGTGTTTTCTCTGCTGGGGATTGATACGCCGAAGATGAAGTGCTCTGACATGGGAAGTGTCAGGCGAACGCTCTTATCTGGGAGACGTGGTCTCCTGACCCGAGCGCCGCTGATTAACAGCGGGACGTGGGGAAGGGAGGCAGAAAGCGGCTGGGGGGGGAGAGGAGGTGGCCGTTGGGCTCGGATGGGGATGGTTTCCCAAGGAGCCGCTCGGCTCCGTGGGTGACTCAGGGGACCCTGAGCGGGTGGCTCCGGTGCACCGGGCGCAGCGCAGCGCCGCAGTCCCTGCTCGCCCGGGTGATGCACCAGGGATTTGGGCACTGGAGCTTTGGGAATCAGGTGCAAGTTGCACATTGGAAGCAATTAGATGATCGGGAAGATGGCAGGGAGAGGAGCAGCCCTTGGGGCACGGATGGCTTTGCACCCCGCAGTCTGCACCCTGCTCTGGCCTGGCACGCTCCGGCTGCGGCTGGAATTGCAGCATCTTGCAAAGTCCYGCCAGGCTGCAGGAGTGGGAAAACCCCGTTGGGATCCCGCAGGTCCGCGCAGCCCTAGGCCCTTTCCCGAAGGCCCTTTCCCCGGTGCTTCCCTGCCCTCGCTCCGCTGGGAGCACCCGGTTCTCRCTGCGGAGGAGCCTGCGGCGGCAGCCGGATCTGGCAACCGCGGGCGCCTCCGGCCCGCGCTCAACACCCAGCGCTTCCCGGCGCTCACCTCGAATAACCCCGGCGCAGAGAGGATCCAGATGTCAGCCTGGCTAATAAACACATCAGATTTCAATCTCCGCAGCCATGGGATCGTTTCAGCCTCCCCGCRCTTCGGCTTTGGGAAGCACTTTGCTCTCGAACCGGCGGATCCTCCTCCCCAGTGCAGACCTGGGGCCCTCACACCGGCGCTGGGCTCAGTGCAAGAGGAGCAGCTGGAAAGAGGGCCTGGATGGCTGGCGGTTTTGCTCCATTACGGATCCGTTCCCATGGGTGCAAAGGCAGCGGGCAGAGCCGTGCATGGGCTGAGCGCTCTTGCTAAGCGCGGGCACCCCAAAGCTCCGGGCAGCTCGGGCATCCGTGCATCCGAGCTTCCCGTTGGGATGCTCCCGGGGCTCCGAGCGGAGCCGGCGGCGTGCGTCCACCCCGGTATTGGTTACCTGCCACCTTATCTGCGCGCCGAAAGACAAAGGCACCGTTAAAACATTTTAGAGCTGCCTCCATAGTGTATTAACATGTTATCTCACCCATTAAACCAGAGCCTTATCAGATCATCAGAGCCATTAAGCCCTGCAGCCGCGCCGAGGTTGGGCGCGGGGATGGGAAGTGCTCCTTCCGCCGCGCCGTGCCCGGACCCCCGGGACCAGCTCGCTCCCGGCTCGCTCCCAGCTCGCTCCTGGCTCATTCCTTGCCGCTGGAGGGGCCCCGGGGCTGCCCCAGAGTTTGTCCCTCTGTGCTTTGCTTCTCACTCCCAATGTGCAGGAAAAACCCTCCTAAACGTGCACGAGACTCATCCTGCCGTCRCCTTCCCGGCTTCGGAGGAGGCACCTCCGGCTGCACCTGTGGATAAAGCAGCAGCCGGTGGAGATTTCCAAGCGAGGAGGTCCCCGTGTCCTCACGCTGTCCCTGTCTCTCCGCAGATGAGCTGGCGCTGGCCACGCAGGAGGGCGAGAGCGGCGTGCGGGCCCGACGGAGCCTCCCCGAAGGCTTTTCCTGGGGCCCCTTCCCGGGCAGCGTGCACAGCGAGCCGGTGTCTCCGGGGCAGAACGAGGCGGTAAGAGCTCCCACGGGGCTGGGACAGGGGAGCCCCCGGGAGAGGATGAGTCTGGGCAGAGGAAGCAGCTTTTGGAGGAGTTTCCCCCTGGAGCACCATGCGGCGGATGGAGCCTCGGGCCTCGCTGCCCGGGACCCAGCTGCAGCACTGCCGTCAAAGCCAGTGCTTGGTGGCCACCCATGGGAACCTCCTGCTTGTCTAATACCCCATTAATACCTATTGTGGCAGGGTTGTATCGTGTGGCTGCTAACTGCTCTACAAACACCCGCTGGATCTCGTTGCAAAGCCACTCAGGGCCCAGGTTTTCACCCCACGTTTGCATCCAACATCAGGCTCTGCAGTGGGGCGGGCGGCACAAGCAGGTGCACCCGGTGCCATCGGTTGTAGGTGATGTTTTGGGCCATGAGGCCGACCAGAGTGCTGTGACAAGGCGAGGGGAGAGGACCCTCTTGCAGGGCTGGATTGCGTTGGGTTTGGTGCCTATGCCCCGAGGGTTTTGCATCGCTTTTGTTGGATGAGGATGAGCTCCGGTGGCCAGGAGATAGGGTGGGCTGCAAAGGCCGAGCGTGCCACGTGCACACGCTTGTGCTGCGCGGGTGCATGCATCTCACAGGAGATGTTGAGGCAGGCATTGCATGGGCTGCGGTGACAACGTGTCCCGCTGCAGGGACGGCCACGTGCTCCCTGTCCATCCCCGGGCTCGCAATCCCCTCCCGGAGCCGTGCCAAGAGCGGGGAGCTCCAGCCGGGTCTCCGAGGCTGGAGATCTCGCAGGAAGTCTTGGCTCCGTCCCCACCTCCTCCTCTTCTCTCTCTCTCTTTTTTTTTTTTAGCTCAGGCCCGTTTATCTTTGCCGAATTAAATCCTTGATTAACCCTTATCTGCCCAGTTTGGCTCCCTATCTCCCGGTTGGCGCCGTGTGTCCAGACACCCGGTACAGGATGATTGATTTCTTAAAGATATGCGCAGCTTTTTTCTGATACTTCATTTATTGTCTAAATATTTTTGCTCCCATTTCAGCAGCTCCCTTATCGAGGCGGGCTGATGAGTCCCAGCCCTGCTTTCCTCCGCCGCTCGCCTCCCACCCTATCTCTGCTTGGGGAACCGAGGCAGGAATTGCAGCTCCATCCCCGATAGGGGCTGTCGCCCTTGGGTCCCTCCGTGCTGCTGGGGGAGGCGCGGTGGCAGCCACAGGGTCCTGGGTCTCCTCGTGTGTATTTTGGGCGTCAGTTCGGGCGCRCGGTGGGGGAATCGGTGGCCTTATTTCCACCGGGAGCGTTGCTCAGTGCGCCCCCGAGCACGATGGCGCGCTGGGCACCGGCAGAGCTCGGCACGCTGGTGAGAGGGGCAAGGAGCCGCGCGGGGCAGCGGGAGCCGCGGCCGGGCGGGCTCGCGGCTGCCCCGATAGCGGCGGCGCGGGCGGATGCGGCGCAGATAGGGTTTCTGATGGTTATCGGGGCCGCTTCGCGGCGCACACACTGACCCCTTTGTTCGAGGCGAAACAAGGGAGGGTGCTCAGCGTGGGATGGGGGAAGCGCCACGACGGCTGCCGCTGCAACCACGGTGCCCCAGCCCACATGAACGGCGGCCCCGGTGCCCCGAGTGGCTCTGCAGAGCACCCCGAGCGGCTCCGTGCGCCGGTGGGGCCRGTCGTGGCGGGGCCGTCACCACGTCCCGCTTTGCAGCGCGGTGCCCGGGCGCCCGCGCGGGGTTATCGCGCTGCGAGCACTCAGCCCCGCGCGGCGATAAGGCCTCAACCGGCAGAGACTGTCAGTCCGAGTTGGAGGGTTTAGAAATATGGGGAGGAATAATTAGATTTCATATCGTTACCGCGGCAGCCATCGGAGGATCAGGCAGATTAATTTTGCCCCCACTTCCTCTACTCGTTAATATTCATTAGCAACGCGGGGAGCTGGCACGGGGGTTGGCACCGCGTGGTGCAGGGCGGCCCCCCTCGCCCCCATGGGGTCTGGGGTCTCACCCGTTGCTGCTTTGGCTTTCGGCAGAGCGCGCCCGTGACGCTGGTGCTGGGGGACGAGAGCTGCTGGCTGTCCCGGCTGCCGCTGGTGCCCGCCGAGCCCGACGCCAACGCCGTCATCTACAGCAAGGGTTGGTACCTGCCCCGCTGCGCTGTGCCGCACGCCTCCCGTCCGCGGGTTCTCCTGTGTCCCCCTCCTGCTCTGTCCCCTCCCCGGTGACAAGGGAGATGCGAGGCACGAGGGTCCCAGCTTGCAGTGGCCGGTGCAAGGCTTACTGCCAGCGCTGGTGCAAAATGGGCTGCAAGTGCCGGTGCAAATTGGGGTGCAAGCATGGGTGCAAAAATTTGATGCAAGCAACAGTGCACAAATTTGATGCAGGAAATGCTGCACTAATTTGGTGCAAGAAACTGCACAAAAAAAGAATGATGCAATAGTGGTGCAAAATTCATTGCAAGCAGCCGTACAAAACGCAGTGCAGGCGGCAGTGCAAAGCGCAGTGCAAGCGCCGGTGCAGACCTTGGTGGCCCCGCAGAGCCAAGCAGGGGCGCGGGCGGCACCCCAGAGCGCGCGGCTCGCGCGCGGGCGGACACCGCCATCTCCAGGCGAGGCCGGGCTCGGCGCGGGGCGCGCAGCCTCCGCCGACCCCGCTCCCCTGCACGCAGACGCCGCGCTGTGGTGCCGGACGAGGCACGCCGTGCGGCAGGACGAGGCCCTGCGCGCCTTCGTGCTGGCGGAGCCCGCCGCCGTCGCCAACCACGCGCCCAAAGCGGAGCCCGCCGACTCGCCCTACCCGGCGGCGCTGCGCTCCGACATCCAGCTCCTGCCGCAGCAGGCCGGCATGGCCGCCATCCTGGCCACGGCCGTGGTCAACAGTGAGTGGCGGGCGGCGCGGGGGACGGCGCCGGGGCGCTCGCGGCCGCACCGTGCCCACGCGTTGCCCCCCGCAGAGGACGTCTTCCCCTGCAAGGACTGCGGCATCTGGTACCGCAGCGAGCGCAACCTGCAAGCCCACCTGCTCTACTACTGCGCCAGCCGGGCCAGCGGCGCCGCGCCGGCCGCCGACGACAAGCCCAAGGAGAGCTACCCCAACGAGCGCGTGTGCCCCTTCCCGCAGTGCAAGAAGAGCTGCCCCAGCGCCAGCTCCCTGGAGATCCACATGCGCAGCCACAGCGGTAGGTGCCGGCGCGGGGAGCGGCGCGGGGCGGCCCCGCCGCGGGCGCCGCGCTCACGCGTCCCCCCTCGCCGTGCGCCTTGCAGGGGAGCGGCCCTTCGTCTGCCTCATCTGCCTGTCCGCCTTCACCACCAAGGCCAACTGCGAGCGGCACCTCAAGGTGCACACGGACACGCTCAACGGTGAGTGCGCCCGGCCCCGGGGGCACCGCGGGCACCGCTGCCCCCTCAGCATGGGGGGGCTCTGGGGGCTCCTGCCTTGATGCCTGTGCCACCCCCCTGCCCGCAGGTGTCTGCCACAGCTGCGGCTTCATCTCCACCACGCGGGACATCCTCTACAGCCACCTGGTCACCAACCACATGATCTGCCAGCCGGGCTCCAAGGGCGAGGTGTACTCGCCAGGGCCACCCAGCCTGCCCGCCGGCAAGCCCCTCGCCCCGGGTGAGTACGGGGGACGGGCAGGGACGGGGTGCAGGACCCTCACCATCCTCACCCCCCCGGGTGCCACCCTGCCAGCGGGGACCCCTCTTGCCTAGTGTCAGGGTGCCAGGAGAGCCTGTCCTTGTAAGGTGGTAGGGACCCCATGCTTGCACAGTGTCAAGGGTGCCGCCTTGATAAGAGGCCCTTGCAAGATGCCATCTTGCCAAGACAATCCCCCTTGCAAAGTACCACCTTGCCCTCCTTGCGAGGTGCCACCGTGACAAGAGCCACCTTGCAAGGTGCCTGGTGTTCCCCCGACTTGCCCAGTGTCCGGGTGCCACCGCGGTGACACCGGCCCCTCTCTGCACCCCCAGCAGGGTTGAGCCAGCCGAACAACGCGCCGGTGCTCAAGTGCAGCCTGCCGGGCTTCCTGGCCGAGGCACTGCCGCCCCGCGCCGTGCTGCAGGGCCCGCCGCCCGCACCCGCCGCGCCGCCCGCCTCGCCGCCCACGGCCTCCGTCTCGCCGCCCACCGAGGCGCCTGACAGCGAGTCCAGGGCGCCCAGCGCTGAAGCACCCTCCTCCTCCTCTTCCTCTTCCTTGTCCTCCTCCTCGGAGTCGGTGCCGCCCGTGCGCGTCAAGGAGGAGCCGGAGGCGCCCAGAAGCGTGACCCGAGCGGAGGTGCCGGGCAGCCCCRGCGCGGAGCCCGACTCGCGGACGTCGTCGCCCCGCAGCCTGCCCTCGGGCAAGGTGAAGTCGGAGCTGGCAAGCCCCACGCCGGGCTCCAGCCCGGTGCCCAGCGAGCCAGGCGCCGGCACAGCCGGCGGCACCGTCTTCCTGCCCCAGTACCTCTTTGGGCACGAGGCGGCCGTGGTGCCGCAAGCCTCCGAGATCCTGGCCAAGATGTCGGAGCTGGTGCATAGCCGGCTGAAGCAGGGCCAGGGCACGGGGCCACCGGCGCTCTACGGTGCCGGCGTGGCGCCCGCACCCAAGGGCGCCACGTGCTTCGAGTGCGAGATCACCTTCAACAACGTCAACAACTACTACGTGCACAAGCGCCTCTACTGCTCCAGCCGGCACGTGGCYGAGGACGGCGCCCCGGCGCCGCGCAAGCCCAAGGCGGCCCCCAAGGCGGCAGCGGCGGCGGCGGGCGGCGAGGGCCCCGCAGAGGGCGAGGGCTGCCGGGCCGCGACGCCGCCGGAGCCGCGGGCCGAGGAGGGCCGCTGCAAAGCGGGCTCGCCGGAGGCGGCGTCGGCGCGCGGCAGTGAGGGCAGCCCCAGCCCCGGCAGCTCKGTGGACGAGGGGGACGAGGACCCGAGCAAGACGCTGTGCGAGGCGTGCAACATCCGCTTCAGCCGCCACGAGACGTACGCCGTGCACAAGCGCTTCTACTGCGCCTCGCGCCACGACCCGCCCCTGCGGCGCCCCGCTGGGGCCACCGCCGCTGCCAAAGCGCCGCCGCCGCCGCAGCCGCTGCGCACGCGCAAGCGCCGCAAGCTCTATGAGCTCCACGGCGCACCCGGCCCCGCGCGCCGCCCCACGCACACCGAGGCGGCCGCCACGCTGCGCCCAACGCCGCCGCCGCCGCCCCCCGACGCCGACGGCCCCATCGACCTGAGCAAGAAGCCGCGGGCGCAGGGCGGGGAGGCGGCGCCGCTGCCGCCGCTGGCCGACTACCACGAGTGCACGGCGTGCCGCGTGAGCTTCCACAGCCTCGACGGCTACCTGGCGCACAAGAAGTACCAGTGCCCGGCCACGCCGCTGCAGCCCGCCACGCTGCGGCGCCTGCAGCGCATGAAGGACGCCGCGGGCGAGACAACGCCGCGCGCCGCC
>PTEX01000103.1:1109453-1161466 GCA_003342815.1 Eudromia elegans
CGTGATGCCGGGCGCCCGCCCGCCGCATCGCCACCACCGCCGTTGCTGTGCACGGACAAGGAGGGYGGCGCGGGCAAAGGGGCGGCGGGCACCGTGCCCAACGGCAACCCGCGCTACTGCCGCCTCTGCAACATCAGGTTCAGCAGCCTCTCCACCTTCATCGCGCACAAGAAGTATTACTGCTCGTCGCACGCCGCCGAGCACGTCAAATAGACCCGCGGGCAGCCGTGCCGCGCAGCGCGGAGCCCCGTGCCCGGAGCTGCTGCTTGTGTATTTATAACGGGCCGCGGTGCTGCTGCGCAGGGGACACCGAGGCACAGCGGGCACCCCCTGCCCCTTGCCTGACGCTACAGGGGCCCCAGAGACACTACAGGGCAGGGGTTGGCCCCGGGTGCGTGCGTGTCCCTGTGTCCCCCGTGCTGGGGATGGCCCGGGGGGCGCGAGCACCCGGCCCGGGGGAGCACTGCAGGCGGGAGCGCAGCGCCYGGGCACGGTGTGTATAAGTGTGTACAGAAATAAATATGTCTGCTAAAGCCTCGGGCCCAGCGCGCACGGCCAGGGCTCCCTGCCGCCCACGGCAGCCTCCTTCCCACAGCAGGTGCTGGGACCGCTGCTGATGAGTCGCTAATTAACTGCCTAATGAGGGGCCCCAGAGGGGGATGAGCCCCAGCTGGGAGCATTGCTGAGCTTCAGGCTCAGCCCTTGGCCGTCTCTTTGGGCTACGTGGAGGGTCCCTGTGTTGGTGGCCAGCCTGTGACACTCCCCTGGTTGCCCTGCAGAGGACCCTTGGGTGCAGCTCACGTCTTGGGCAGAGGTGAGCAAGCAGGGGGGTCACTTTTTAGGGCCGTTCTCGGGCTGTGACCACTCGCCCCTGCTGCCAGCGCGCTCTGGGAGCGCTGGTGAGCTCCGGGTGCCCCAGCCCGCTGTGGGCAGCCCCTGTGGGTGCTGRGGGCCGGCTCCGAGAGCAGTGTGCACTCAGCAGCAGCTCAGCTGCGTCCTGCTCCCCTGGGGCCGCCCGCACGGTGCCCTCTGCCCACCCCACACCCCCTGCCCACCCTCTTGCTGCAGGCTCCCCGTTCAGGGACGCAATCCAGGCTCTCCGGGCCAATTGGGGCAGGCTCRGCTAGGCCCCCTCCACCCACCAGGGCACAGCCACCCCCTCATTAACCCCCATGCTGTTGTGCCTCCGAGTTTGGTATCCTTGGAGCCACCAGGGCAGGCATTTCCCTCCGTCCCACCGCATTGTGGGCGACCTGCCAAGAGCCACAAGCAAGGTGGCACCAGCTGCAGGAATGAGGTTGTGCAAAGGCCCAGCTGTGCCAGCTTCCCTGGGCTGGGCTCTCCCCGCCCTGCGCCTGCCCCTGGAAAGGGCCCTGGCACTGCAGAGCTCACACAAGGACCTAAAAAGGGATGCTCTAATCCCTGCACTTCCAGCTCTAGGGACCACAGCCACTCCCTTGCACCCATTCCTGGGGTTAGATCCTGCCAGGCAAAACAGGAGAGGGCTTGGCCACAGCTACACAGGTGCAATGCACCACAGGCACCCACTGCAAGGATGGGACTGGGTACAGAGGAGCCACTGTGCACCCTCCCCTAGCAAGGTGGCTGTCCTAGCACTGGCCCCACTCAGCCCTTGTCGGGGACCTGCCTCACACTGGGGGCAGCCCCGTCCCCCCACACTGAGCTGCAATCGCAGGCAGAAGTGCCAAGGCAGCAGCTCCCTGGGCACCTCTTGCATCAGGCACCCCAGCTCRGTTGCTCTTGCAACATGGGGCAGCCCGGGTGCCAAGTAGGGCAGCATGGGGAGCGCTCAGCCCTGTCCCCTCCATCCCCAGCCCCCAGCAGGATGGGGCACAGAGCAAGCCGTGCTCTCAGCACTGCTCCTGTATCGACAAGGCCTCCTTGGGCATCAGAGCCTCGGCGGGAGAGAGGACACAGACCACCAGGACAGCACGTGCTACAGTGCGTACAACTTTACTTAAATAAATATATTTACAGAGTAGCAGCCAACAGGGAGGACCTGGCCACGTTGGGCCAGGACCCTGCGAGGGAGAAGCATCCAGGCAAAGCCCAGCTGCCCTGGTTGCTCCAGGCTAGGGGAGGAGGCTCGGGGAGGAGGCGCAGGTCCCGGAGGGAGGCCGGCAGCTTCTCTGCGTGCGTTGACCTAGGAGGGACAGGCCGTGCATCCCGGGCGCACGCGGGTCCTCACTGCAGGGTCTTCCTGGGCGGCAGGAGGCTCTGGGCCAGGAGGCTCTGCAGGGCCGGCGCGCTCTCCCCAGCCTCCTCCTTGGGCTCCTCCGTGGCGTCCAGTAGCTGCTGCATGTAGCAGGAGGTGCCCAGCAGCACATGGCCCGTGGCCTGCATGGTGAAGAGCGTCCAGCGCAGAGCTTCCCTGCATGGGACAAGGCGGGTGAGCGTCCCCCCCATGCAGCCACCCATCACGACAGCCCCTGATCGTGTCCCCTGACCCAGCACTCACTTCATGAGCCGCCTGGCCCCGTAGCAGCGGAGGTCATAGGACATGCTGTAGGTGCCGTAGAGGGTGGCCTTGACGTTGAGGCAGCCCAGGTCCTTGGGGTTGGTTTTGTAGAGGTCGAAGGTGACGCAGGCCACGTCGATGCGGCGGCGCGGCTTGTGGGACAGGCTCAGCTGGTAGCCGGGTGACTGGGGGACAGCAGTGCCCGTGTTGCAGGGCGGCCTTGCCCACAGGACCCCCTGCTACCTCCCCAGCAGCATCCCCTGCTGTTCCCATGCGGGATGCAGCCCCAGAGCAGGGCTCCTGCCCACCCCAGCACCCCATCCCGGGGCCAGGCACGCACCTTGCGGGGGCACCACGTCTGCCCCTCGCTCAGGGCCATGAGCACTGTGCCCTCCTCAAGCGTCTCGAAGAAAGACTCCGTCTCCACCGCCGTGCCGTCCTCCTCTAGCACCAGCGCCACGGCTCCCGGCGCCAGCAGGGTGCTCTGAACCTGCAAAGGGCGACGGCGGTGGGAAATGAGGGGCCAGGCCAGACAGAGACCCCCCCACCCTGGGAAGAMCCCCAGCCCACCTGGCTCAGCAGCTCGGCCAGGCTGCGGGCCACGAGGCCCTTGCGCACGCTGCGGTCCCAGCTGCACACACGGTAGGGCCGGGGCCGCGCCGCGCTCGACAGCAGCTGCTGGGTCATGGAAGCGCTCGCCGAGACGCACCTGGGAAGGGACAGGGGGATCAGGCTGCTACCAGGGCCACCAGTGGCCATCGGAGGGKACCAACACACCCAGCACAAGGGCCAGGGGTGGTCTCCATGGGAGAAAGCAAAGAAGCTCCATCATCCCCCCCAATGGCACTTACTTGGAGATGGGGTCAGCGAGGCGCAGGCTTAGGGACTTGGCGTAATCCATCTTAGCAAGGGGTGTGTTCGAGCCTGCCGGGAGGGAAGGATTCAGCCCCAGGCAGCAGTGTCCTCCGCTCCTCACCACCCCAAGGAGATCCCTTCCCAGGAGTTCTGCTCCCACAGCTCCTTCCTGCACTCGGCTCCAGTGCAGCCGCCTTTACGCAGGGGCTGGGGCTGCCCTTTGGCCCTCCAGGCTGGAGGCGGCCGCGGGGCTGACTCTGCCAGCCCGGCTCTTGCGCAAAGCAGCACATGGGTCCCTGAGTCAGCGCCAGAGCAAAGGTGAGAGGCAGCCACGAGGCAGCACCTTTGCCCAGGCATCCCCATCCCCATCCCCATCCCCATCCCCATCCCCATCCCCATCCCCATCCCCATCCCCATCCCCATCCCCATCCCCATCCCCATCCCCATCCCCATCCCCATCCCCATCCCCATCCCCATCCCCATCCCCATCCCCATCCCCATCCCCATCCCCACCCACCTCCACCACGCACTCCAGCCCAGCTGCTGCCACCTGCCCTGCTCGCCTTATATACCTGCCACCACTGACTCCTCCCACCCCTGCTGCCTCAGCCAATCCCCTCCCGGGCTGCTGGCACACGAGGCGGAGCCCCGTGAGGGGGCGGGGCCGTCCTGGTGCTCCTGCCCAGGTGATGCCCGATGTCCCCGGTGCCCGAGCGAGCGGCTCCGGTGCCGGGAGCAGGTCTCCTCGCGGGCCGCACGCAGCGAGCATCCCCTGGGGACCCAGAGCATCCTCTGGGTGCCCCCATCGAGCATCCTCCTGGGCTGCCCCGTTCAAGAATCCCCYGGGTGCCCCATGCGAGCACCATCCCCGGGCTGCCCTATCCACTCACCCTGCACGTGTCCCAAGCGAGCGCCCTGCAGGCTGCCCCACGCAAGCGTCCTCCAGGCGCCCCGTGCGAGCACCCCCGCGGGTCGCCCTCCTCCCCGTGCCCCGAACGAGCGTCGTCCATCCCGCCTGGAGGCAGCAACCCGCAGGCTGCGCCCTCGGGCTCCCTCCGAGCACCCCAAGCAACAGCCCCGGCTGCCCGGGGGGACTCTCCACTGGCTGGTCGTGCGGCTGGGCCTTGGTTTTGCGCCTCCGGGACCTTTCACCCGCGCGGGACAGCGGCGGCTCTGCTGCCAGCCGGCTCCCGTGGGAAGGAGCGGCGGGACAAGGATGGCGGCGGGACAGGGATGGCGGGAGCGGAGGCCCTGCAGCGGGATCCCCGGGCACGGCCCCGGCACGCGCGCAAGAGAACGCGCACATCCGCGTGCACCTGCGTGCGTGCCCGCACCCACGCGCGCCCCCGCGGCCGGGCTCGCGCGTCCCCACCCCACACCCTTCAGCGCGCATGCGCCAATCGCCCGCGCGCACGTCCCCTTTAAGGCGCGGGAGCGGCCGCGGCGCGCGCGCGCGCAGGAGCAACGCGCCGGCTGCTCCTCCTCATTCCCTCCGCCTCTCCCGGCGCGAAGGCCGTCGCGCCCGGATGACGTCACGCCATGGCCGCCCTGCGCCGCCGCGAGTAGAGGCCCCGGCCCGACCCGTGCCCCGTGCCGGAGCCGCGTCCGCGTCGCTGCCCGCCCCTCGTGCCGCCCGCCCCGGCCCCGGCACCCGGTCCGGCCCCGCCCCGCGCAGGTGAAGCCGCTTCCCCCACAGCCGCGCTCCGCGGGCTCCGCCGCGGCCTAGCGACCGGTGGGGGGGGCGGGCCGGGCGACAGGGGAGCGGAGGAGGGGCGGTTTCGGCGGGGGGGGGGAAGGAGGAGCAGCCCCAAGGGGGGCTGGGGAGGGGTGCGTGTGGGAGGGGGGAGGATGCTTCAGTGGGGGTGACGTTTGGAGGGGAGTCAATGGATGGCGGATGGTGTTGGGAAAGAGGAAGAAGCCCAAGTGGGGATGGGGTTTAGAGGGAGGCTAATGGGGGATGGAGTTGGAGGGGAGTCTGCAGGGGCGACTGGGAAGGGTGGGGGCATCTAAGAGAGGATGGAGTTGGGGGGGAGGGCAGCCCTTGTTTGGGGGGCTGTTGAGTTTGTAGGATTCTTGGGGTATTGAATGGGGGCAGCCCTATTTTGGGATGGACCATAGTGAAGGGGGCCGTGAGAGGGGGCAGCCTGGCCCTGGGTGGGAGGGGAGCAGGAGAACTGACTGTCCCCCTCCACATGCAGCTGGGAGCAGGGAGAACTCCAGGAGCTTTACCCTGGGGCCGCAGCACGAGGAGCCTGGAGGAGCCTCCTGAGGTAAGGATGCCCTCGCTGTGCCTTTGGGTGCCTCCTGTTATGGGCTCCTGCACCAGGAGTGTCATCGCTGCAGGATGGAGGGGTGGCAGAACAGTTTACACCTGCCTGCGTGGCCAACCCCAGCCTCCTGTTGGGTCTATAGCGTCTGGAAAGTGGTGGGCACTCTTGCAACTGCTACAAAATGTAGCTCTGCAGGTGGTTTAAATCYGTTGAGTCTTGAACTGTGCTGCTCCTTCCTCAGGGCTGCCCTTTTGGGCTGTACACTTGCAGTTTTTCCTCTTGCTTTCCTGACACAACAGTTAATGGTGTCCTTTTGGCTGTAGAGCATCCACAAGGTGTGAATTGTTTCTCCTGATCTTCTTAAGGTTGTCTGATTAAGGAAAGAGGTCAAGGTCTCTTCCTGATCAAGTGGACTCTTTGCAAGCCACCTCATCCACTATATTGAGCTAAACTCCAAGTGTGTTGATTACTTATGAATTCTCCAGAATAGAGGAAGAATAGTACTTATTTTCTTTTGTCCTGGGACTGAGGTTCCAGTAATTCAAAATTAACTTTTATTAGTGTAAAGCTGAAGCAAGAGCAATGCATGTCCTAGTAACTAGAAAATTCATTGCACTGTGAAAGCAAATGTCAGCTCCCTATAACTGCTTGATTTCAGTCTTAAAGTCTGGCTGACTCAAAGTAGTGACCGGCACTACTGTAGTGTTTGGTGTTAACATCCTGGATCAGAGCTTTGTGGGCTCTGCTTTAAAATAAATAATTAAACTTGCTAAAAATGGCTGTCACAAAGTCATTCTCTTGAATTAGTACTGAAAGACAGCTTAGTTTTCTGCATTAAAAGCTTTCCTGACAGGTGCTGGGTAATTGAAGTTTGCTGTGCATTCTTCAAAGGCAGYGCTTCTCCAAGGATGTCAGCTAGATATCTATTTAATTTTAATTAACCCTGTTAACAATCCTAGTTTAATTCAGAATGAAGAACTGGGTGCTCTGCTTTTGTCCTAGACCTCTTTTTGGTTTTGCTGCTTTTCTAGATCCTGATGTGTTTTAGTTCCTTCTCTTCCTGTTGTTGCTGCTCTTCCATGTTTTGATTAACTTAGGCTGTGCTCTGAAACTCCTTTCGCTTCTGCATGTTTCTTTYTGCATCTCGTTAACTGCAAGTGCTTTGATCTTCCATCGAACCATGCTGGGCTACTAGAAAGCAGAACAAAACTCTTTCTRCTACCCCAAGACTTGTGCCTGAAACAGAGCTCCCTGTTTCATTCCTGGTGTCTGTCCTGCAGCCCCTGTGGAGCTCTGAGCTCTCTGCTCAGGGAGTTATGGCACTTGGCTCTTGCCATCCCACTGTACTGGTAGGATTTCATGGCTGAAACCAATAGCTCTGTCAAGCTCCAGCTTTCTGTAGAGAACTTGGTGCTTTCTAGCTCCCAGAGGCTGGAGCTGTTGGAGACCTTGTTTTCCACACTGCTACTCCAAGGTGTATCCTTTTTTTGTGTGGAAAGAATAGCTTTTGGGGGCACCACAGAAGCTTGGTCTTGGAGGGAGGAATCTAGTGAATGGAAATGTTGCCTACCAAGATTATCTTTTCTTGGTGGCTGTGTTTTTCAAATCCCACMTTAACTGACAGCTTCGTTCTAAAGCTGGTGTGATAGGTTAGAGCAAAGCCACCTTCTCTAGTTAGGTGGCAGCAAACTTGTCCTTTCACTAGTAGCTCCAGTTAATGTGCTGCCAAAAGCCTCTCTTCAGCAGCAAGTCAGTTAGACATAGACAAAGCTTAACTTTGTTGGCTTAACTTTGTTGGCTTAATTAAAGACATTGCTGAAACTTTTAATGAGTTCTAATTGACCACAGCACAGTGAAAGAGGCAACAGACCTTGAGCATCCAGCCAGTCATAGGCACTGGCAAGAGCCACAGACATAGAGTGCAATTTAGTGAAACACTGCTGACCTGGGGYTGCACGTGAGGGGCCTGCATGCTCAGAGTCTAAAAATGAACTAAAACTTCTTCCAGAGCTCTTGTCTTTCAATACTGTTCATCTGACAGCAAGTAGGGTTTGGTCTTGAAAATAGRCCTGAAACTAAGAATTCCAGCACTCTTCAGGTGGCCCCATAAAATTAGAAATACTAAGGATAATATTTAAAATGAGTCTTTGAATTACCTAACAGCATTTGAAATGAATTTTAAAAAGCAACTTAACTAACGTTTGTTTGTTTTCTTATTGCAATTAGTTTGTGCTTACTACTATATTTTAAATTAAAATAAATCWTGAGTATTGTTTGACTTTGGCAGAAGCATATTGTAGGGTAGCTGAAGTTGGGTAATTTAAGTTTGCCTAAGATATGGTCAGCATAAAGCAGCATTTTAACACCTTGTGAGGGGCTTTTTGCCAGGAGTTTGTGTATGCATAAAGAATGAAGCAAGGGACTGCCAAAAGAAAAGGCGATTTTGTGRCTGACTCTATTTTGTCATTTATGCTTTCATTTAACTGTCTAATGCATCGATCACTGGCAGGGACGTGGCTAGACAGCAGAGCCTGCAAGAGGAGCAACTGAAGGAAAAGTCCTGGTCAATCTGGGGGGCAGCAAGTGCAGCACAGATCACCCTTGGTATCTAAGAGAGTGGTGGCCCGTGCTTGCTGCATGCACCTGGAAAGCTGAGCTACCAGACCCCTGATTTTCTGCTGAGAAAACATGGGCTGCTTTTAAGCCTGACGAGACACACAAGTGTATTTGGACACTGAGACACAGTCTGAGCTGCAAGCAAACCCCTCTAGCACRTTTCCTCCAAAGCCTCCCGAGGAAAGGGCTGCAACAACTTGTCTAKCTTGGCAGAGTGGGTGCTTCATAAACCTCATCTGAAATGCTTTGCAGACCTRCTCTTATGCAGACACATGAAAATTTACGATTTGTTGCATTTTGAACAGTTGCAGTGAGTTTTAGAACAATAGGTGTCAGATAACTCTGATCAAGCTGATTTTGCTTGAACTACATAAAACTTTAAAGATACTTTTGAAGATAAATCATTGCTAGTGAGAATTATTATTATGTAATTGGTTAACTACCCTCAAAATAGGCAAGTCATATACTTTTTATTTGTAAATTAGTAGTTATTTTATTGTTATAACTGTTTTGGGAAACAAATTAGTAAAATACTGGCTTGGTTTTATAGCACTCAAGTTCCAAGCTTGCACTGGGCTTTTATGCTGAAGGACGAAACCTGCTCTACTATTCAACTCCTTTTTACTCAATTCAAAATGCTTTCATGTTATCTTTCTTTCTTCTTACTTTTTCAGTGTTCATCGTTCCTTCCATCCTTCCTTCATCCCACAATTCATTGTGGGGTTTCAGATATATGGGATCAACGGTGTTTTTCACATCATTCTAGGGAAGAGCTTGGGTGTTAAACTTAGAAGCTAAATTTRCTGCCTTGGAAAGAACAAAATCCACAAGAAAGCTCTTGGGACTATAGCAAGTAGTCTAGCATTTCATAAGGTCTACTGGAAAAGTATCTTGCCCTCATATGACTAGTATGATAGTTTTCTTTTAATTTCCCTTTCTCTTCTAATTTTTCTTTTGCATGTGATGTGCCTTTAATAACTTTAATAGCTGTCAATGGAGGTGAATGTTTTATACTTATCAGCTGGTGATGAAAATGCATTCATATTCATTTTCTCCCATCCCTTTCAAGGGCATTTTGTCAGATGCTGAAAGAGATCTAGTTTGCTTAAAAGCTTTTGCTTTTGTGATGCTTATTTATAGGAAATCGGAAGACAAATTTCCTGGACACATCTGTGTTTGACAGTTTTTATATTTCTACTGGCCTCTTAAGGCTGACCTTTCAGATGTAATATGCTAAGTTGTTGAACATCCCTCAAAGTGCARCTTCTCAGGCACTTAAACAAAACTGCTGTCATCGAATTGCTCTCACAGTCAGTAGTAATTTGTGTAGACATTTCTGGACTCAGCATTAACTTTTATGTGTTTTATAAGAAAACACTTTGTTTCAGATTACATCCATTTTAACTGCCTAAGGCTGCTATCACAATTACAAACTTTTTAACTTCTCCACAGTATTTGCAACTCTGGTTGCAGAGCAGCTCAAGTATGCTAAGAAAGCAAAAGTAGTTAGTAGTAAGTACAAAATGTGTTCCTTTTCATGCTGCAGGCTCTGTGACTTGTTTAGATCCTCCTCATACCTATTAATGAGTTAAAATTTGTGCAATTCTGAAGCAGAGCAGAATTGCTGGATCCTGGTATTTATATATACTTACACCACTTCTGGGGATGCTTATCCTTTTTCTTTTTGAAAATATTCTTAGTCCTGTCTTTGCTGGAGCCAAAGCAAGAGATGCTATTGCAGCAATGACAGCACAGCTGGCAAAGTATAAGAGGTAAATAAAGCAGTCCCAGTCCTGGAAAGTTTTAGTGTCCGTGCTGCTCATCTTGTATAAAGTTGTAATGCCCTCCTGATATCCAGTCATTGCTTTTAATGCATATAAGAGATGTTGCATGTTCCCTGTGCTTGCTCTCCTATCAGATTTCGGTGCTGAGATCCCCAATTCTGTGATTAACAAAATATTTTGGGTTTCAAAGTCTGAAAAGACTTGTGTTTACTTTGGTAGCATTTGCATTGCACAACAATCTGTCTGAATGCAGGGGCTTAGTGTGCCATCTATCTGGTTATTATTGCTATTTTTGTGTTAAATGGCAATCTTTTTTGTTATGTAGAACCAGTCAGAGAAGCACAGAAGAGAAGAATAAGGGAATTTGGTCAGGAAAGGCTTGAATAGTACAGAGTTGGTTAGTGCTAATAACAGTTATTTCACAAAAGACTTCAGGATATGTTTGAAGAATTTATCAATGTCTGGTAACAGTTCTTCTTCAAAGGCTTTAAAAATAGGATGTGAAAATCTGGCAGTTTGTGCTTTTTTGTTGTTTTGTTGCACCAGAAGTAAATGATCTTGTGATGAGACTAACTGGGAGTGGCAGAAGTACAACATGATGTATCTTCAGTTGGAGAAATGCTGTTGATTTGTGATCTTATGGCCTTTTAGTCGTAAATACGGTTCTTTAAGTTTTTGGCTTGGTCTTCTCTTAGCTTTCCACCTGTATCTGATGCCTGCCTAAGCTTGTTACTATTCAAAAGCTTCCTTTTATTTCCCCTCTTTGTTGTTTTTTTTTTTTTCYTTTTTTATTTCTTCTTTGAGGAGGAAGGCCTATATATTAAAATAGTAAATTTAATCCTTTGTAAAGGTGCCCTCTTGAGAGAAGCTGCTGCCTCTGCTTAACTATTCCTCTAGTGCAATACAGAGAGCTGCAGGTTGTGCTTTTCTGTATGTTTTAAATGTGCTCATCAGGAGCCCTGACTTAAACATCCTTCATGGCCCCAGGCTCTTCTGAGGCAGCCAAATGCTCCTGGCTACAGCAGAAGGGAGTGAGGAAGGAGCTACAACACCAACATATTTATAGGGCTAGGGACGTGGTGCAGCACTAGACCACAGCCRCAGGGCAAGTGTTTTTAATTGCTAGCAGCCTTTGTCTAGATGTGAAGTGGTAGTCATGCTATCAGGAGATATATCTCTTGGATCAGACAGCCCTGCTATAAATCTCTTCTTTTTGTTCTCTGAAGTAAAATAATTAATGTATGAGTGTCTGTATTTGGTATTTTTTTTCTGTGAAGGATATTTTGTATCTTTGTATGTGAAGGTAGCGCACTTCTGGTATAATATTGGAATATATTCTTTAAGAAATTTAAGCCCTGTATTTTCTTCTAGATAATACTGCAGTAAACCATTTTCATGAGTTCTGGCAACTATTTCTTCCTCCAGGGAAAAAATGCAAGCATACAGGTCCTGTAACAAATGAAGTGAGCCTTTTTTACTTGCCTATCCCCTGTAACAGTTGTTGTTTTCCACCTTCTGCAGACTATTGGGTACTGATGGATGTTTCCGACAGCCCGGAGCGTTTAAACCCCTGCTCTCCTGATGAGGCCCAGCAGCTTTCTGATGATGAAATCCTGAAGGAGAGCGGTTTGGATCGGGACCTTGATGGAGGTGGGCAAGGCAGCGTCCTAGGAGAGGAGGAGGAGGCAGCCAGAGGACTGAATCAAGTTGAAGAGGACAACCGCTCGGATGAAGAGGACTGCCTAAGTGAAACCAAGTCTCAGGACTCTGACAACAACGAGCGAAGCGGGGAGCTGAAGAGCCCTCCACCGCGCAAGGGAGAGGAGGAAGACCGGACAAATGACCTTGGTGATGAAGCATCCTCTGTCACGCGGGAGCTAGATGAGCACGAATTGGACTATGATGAGGAAGTTCCTGAGGAGCCTAGTGCTGTTGCTGTAGAGGAGGACACTGAGAAAGCTGGAGGCGAGGATGATGAGGAAGAGGAGAAAGGAGATGAAGCCCCTGAAGATGAGAAAAAATCCAGCGGTAAAAGTGATGACGAGAAAGATGGCCAGGATCCCGTCAAGGAAAAGAAGAAAGAAGATGATGATGGAGAAATCGATGATGGTGAAATTGATGTGAGTAGGACATCACCCATGGTGGGCAGAGTTCTGCAGGGAGAGATCTTCTGTCCTGCCCTTTTGTTTCAGAACTATTTGGTGCTTAGACTGCCATGCCTTTATTTTCTCTCCTGTAACATATCTGCTCCCACTGTGTAAGTAAGGCAACTTTTGGAGGTAAGACCGTGTTGTATACCAAATATAGTGGTTAAGGTATCTGTTGCCAAATACTGTAGCAAACTTCTGTGCCAGGCATTGTCAGAACAGTGACAAGTAAACCATGTTCCCAATGAGTACAAAAGCGCTCTAGTTCTTAAAATCTGCCTTGACTCTCAGAGGGCTTTTGGATGATGCTGGGAGCAAATTACTTACCATGGACCAGGCATTCRTAAAGTTTCTTTTCAGTTTAGCTTGGGAGGCTGGTACTGCAGAGTGACTACAATATTTGAGGTGTCAAGAAGAGTATGAGGGGAAACTCATGAACCTAAATTCTGTGTGCTGCTCTAGCAGTGTCTGGGAGCATGGGGAGGTAATTTTTCATCTTCATACTAACTCTGGCAAGCAATCGAGTTAAATACTATCTTTGTAATGTTTTGTGTATTTGTGATTTGATTAGAAAAAGRAATTTTTGCAAGTTAGAGATTCCAGGAAGTTAGAAAAAACTTTCTGGAGTTCTGACTCTATGCGGACTTCTTGATTAAAAYATGAAAGCTTTCCTTTAGAGTCTAGGGCATTCTTAGGAGCACTCTTCACAAAGCATGAGATGAATCTGTATACTTTGATTTTCATACATCAACTCATAACAGGGTTTCCAGCTGCATGATTCCAAGGAGACCTCACAGAAATAAATACTTTCCATTTTGTTCAAGTACAACATTTGTAAAGACTTCAMACAGTTCTTTTGAAAGAAGCTGAGCTGAGCTGGTTCTAGCATTCACATTTCACTGAATGCCAGATACAGCTTTTTGGGGAAACTATTCTCTGCATTTTATTCTGCTTTCAGACTTCTATCTTTATTGCAGAGGAGGAAGCATTCGTGCAAAACTTAATTTAAATATATGTGTAGCCTTTAAAATGAGTTCTTGTTCAGGAGACACCTCCTTGTTTTGCCCTCAAAGGAATGTAGGAGAGGAGGTTGTTAACCCATGTCTATTTTCTTTGTTTATCCAAAGCCAAATGATGGCTTTTCCCCGTTTCCAGCTGCTGAATTGCTCAAAGTACATAAAACTTAATCTCTTCTATGTAGACAACTGCTGTCATTGCCACAGGGATGTTATGATTGCTGAGCAGGGGGAAGATCTTCACCAGATGCACTGTATTCAGATGTGTTTCATATGCTGAAAGTGTTTGAACTTCTGTGGTGGTGAAATGGAGACAGACCAAGGGAGAGCTCAAGTGTCTCTTAGGAAGAACAACATATTTCCCCGAGAGTGTCAGATGCCTTTGACACTTCTGCATTCATGTATGTCTTTCCCTTCAGCATAGTTACCTCTYTCTGATTGCTCTTGGCCTTTCGGATAGGGATTAATGAGGCCAGTGAAATTCTTCCCTCGAGATCAAAAGCAAAGGCTTTTGAACACTAAAGGTTCAGTTACTTTCTTTTGGAGATACTTTCATAAGCGTAATTCGATGTTCATCTCCTGTGATTCTTCGTCTTTGAAGCAACCTCCATCTTCCAGAATTTATTTCTGTAGATGCTGTGTTTTATGACACTTAATGGCAATGTTGGGTTTTGCTACGAATTCTTAGCCCGTATCTTTTATTTTCACGTAAAAAGACGGATTCCTATCTTATATTGGACCTAAGGAATAAAAAAGAAGGTGTCAAAATATTGCTACAAGGACTGGTAGAATACACGCGACCGACTTYCTGAAAAGCTTGGTATGAGATTGTCACTTAATGCCCTGGGGAATTATCATACAGTTATTGCAGTAGAAATTGTCCTTTGGCTTTTATTCTACAGGCACATGATGTCCATGTCGAATGACTGGGTTAAATACCTATATGCTGGAACACTGCTGTGTATTTTAGATAAACTAACAGAAGGAACTGGTTTGGATGTTAGGGTATGAGTGCTGAGCTCAGGACAGCCTTAGTTTTAGAGGTAGAGTTACCCTGGGTCAGCTGAATCTTTGCACACATATCCAGTTAAATACTGCAGCTTGAAGCTGTGGCCTGTATTGCAACTCTGAGATACCCATTGATGCCTTAGAGGTTTTTTTGATCATTTTTGAAGTATTGAGATGGGTGCTGCTTCTTGTTTGTAGCTGTTCATTGCAAAAAATGCTCTGGGGTGTTTATCACAGCTTTGTATCTCATTTTTCTTGTGTTTTGCTCCAGGGTGTGTTTTCAGTGACTGATATTTGACCGTATTGTGAAATGTCAAGTTGCTGCAAAAAATGCACCACTTGAAATGTCAGCTTCTCTGTCTGTTCCAGGATGATGACTTGGAAGAAGGAGAAGTAAAAGATCCCAGCGATAGAAAAGTGAGACCACGTCCCACCTGCCGTTTTTTTATGAAAGGTAAAGACATGCTGTAATGGTGGGAGCACATTAAAAATGCTGTAAATTTTCTTGTTCAGTTGTGCACCTGTTGAGCTGCTGTCTACCTGATAAACATTGCCCCAGGCATCCTCAGTCACCTTCCTGTTCCTTGGTGGCCAGGTGCTGAATTTACATAGAGCTGATATTCTGGTTTGGATACAAGTGGTCCCAGTAGAAGGAAACAAAGGACAACTCGTCTGATTTAAGTCAGTTGTTGCTTAAAGAAATTCTCGGGTGTTATCTCACGGAAAAAAATGACAAATACTCGTCATTTCTTGTCAAGTTTGTATATTGCCAAAGCATAATTGATACTTGCAATCTCATATTCAGCTTACTTCCCCAAACAAGTATTGACTGATTTATTTTTTAATTGAAAATGATGCTAGAAATRCTGTTTTCCTATAAGAAATGGACAGGTTTTAAACGCTGTTGGGCTGATTTCTGCTTTGACTGCGTAGTGGAGTCAGGTGTTGGCAACTCCCAGTGCAGGCTGAGCAATCCAGAAGCTCCAGTGTGACGTGTGGTGCCATGGAACCTGACAGGTGAGGAGGGGTAGTGACCAGTCTTCCACTGGACAGAGGAAGTGATCAGATAGAAGAAAATTTCCTTGTTTAAAGAGAAGCTTTTTCTTCAACCTGAGAGATTGCTGCGTACTGCATCAGATTCTACCTTTTTAAAATAGGAGTGGTATTTTCAGTCTGGAATAGAGGAAATRGGGGCAGGAAATATACTGCAATTAAGACTTCATTTTTTTAAAAAAATCTAGAAGTAGATTTTTTTAATCTGTTTTAATTCCTCGTGAAGAGACATTCCCCAAAGTTTCTGCAACTGTAACACAAATAACTATTGATAAATAATTGTCTTTTTAGTACCTGAAGAGCAGATTCTATGAAGAGAAGTTTTTCATATTTAAACTGACTATAATTTGTTGCTCTTTCTTGAGCTTCTCTTTATTTAAAGTTTACTTACTTTGTTTTATTTACAATTACACTTGAAAGAAATTTGTTAACGTCTGAATTTAAAAGAAGGGTGGAGAACAGGGTGGAGTCTCGTATTCCTTGCTCCTTGCGTCAACGACATGTGCAAGGTAGGGAACTGCTTGGGGGTTTCCAGAGACATGACTGTCAAACACAGCTTAGCTGCCTTCCTGGACCTCTTCCGGCATCAAATTTTCTGCCTGTGCCGAGATAAAAACTCGGTGTAGTGGTGATGGAACAGGGAAGTGCTTCTGCAGGTAGACTTGTTTGTTCTTTAATTAGCATGACTTAYACCACCATGCTGCAAGAAATTACGTGTCTGGGTCAGAGTTCAAGCTGAAGACTTGTTGTAGTTGTTTCTGAGTTTTGGGTTATTCAGGAAACKGCACCAATTCGTGCTTGCTCCTTGAAGGCTGATACCAGGGAGCTTGGACACTGCTCATGTTGGGCCTTGAAGATGCTCAGGTTGTAGTCCTTGCTCAGTGAGAGGAATGTGTCACATGGCTGCATGTGTCCAGCCTCATGAATGACTAGTTTGAGAAGCCTTCCAGTGAAATACCTTGGCATGTGTGGCAGGGCCKTTGACTTGTCAGGGTAGTCGTTCTCCCTGACACCTCAATAAGAGGAGTAAGTGTTTGCGTAGGTGTCTGCTCCTCTTTCACATCTCTCYTGGCAAGTGTTCAACGAGTCACTGAGAAAGGATGTCAGTCATCACTGTAAAGGGATTTGCTTTCATTATATCTGACAGCACAAAAGTACCTAGTGTTACCYCAGGTTGGGAATACCAGCTTAAGGTTAACCTGGGGCTGCTGAGGAACATTTCTAGACACTGAGTGCTGCTTTGCCTGGCTGCAGTGTAAATTTTTTGACAAGTGGCCCTCTGGGGCTCCCTGCTTGGGTGACAGGAATGTCAACTGCTCCATTGCCCCTAAAGTCAATGTATTAATGCCAGAGCCAGCCCAGAATTAGTAGTGACTTTGCGATACAAAACCTGTGTTCCCTGATGTTGAGGGAACTGCCATGAGAAAAAGTGGGTTTTGGTTTTAAGGCAAATTGTTTCAAGTTGGGAGCTAAACACAGACMCCAGTGTCATCCCATGTCTTCAGAGGTGATAATTTGAGCAAATCAAATCAACAGAGCAACTCCTGTCCCTGGCCCTCCGTAGCACGATCTCCTTTCCTGCCTTATCTTGGCAAGTGCACAAAGTCACTGAAGAGCTTTGATGTATTTCCTGCCTCACCAGAGTTGTGTCTTTTGAGTGTGATTCTGTGATTCTTTCTTTGCTGTCAGGTTATATTTTATTCCTTTCTATAAAATAATTTATTCCTTTCTGTAAAGCTCTTGCACTTTTGAAGCATTTGTATTAACAGGACTTGAGGAACTCATTTGTTTATTACTGCATTTTTCATATCGCTTCATGGTGCGTGCMTATCCCTTCCTCCCTACTCTTGACAACAGTAACATTTTCATATGATCATTCATTTGTGACTGGATCTGTTGAATTTRTCCTGTCTGGAAAGTTGGGAGGTGGCAAATGTCTTTCCATGTGTACGGAAAGACAAGGTAGTTCTGGAAGAAGTTGGAGAGAAGAAAGTTTGGGTGTCTGAAAACAGCATTATTCTTGACTGGGTTTAGATGGTCACGGAGCAAACTCTTGCAGCAGTGTTTAGGCATACGGTGAGCTAATGGAGCTGTGTTTTTCCACAGGTCACTGTACTTGGGGAATGAACTGCCGATTTATTCACCCTGGCGTGAATGACAAAGGAAACTACTCTTTGATCTCCAAGCCTGAGCCCTTCTCCCCTAACGGCGCCCCTCCCATGGGCCCCCATCCACTGATGCCAGCCAACCCATGGGTATGCACATGTTGTGGGTGGTTTTGTGGCTTCTGGATGTAGCTTTCATATCCTGCCCTAGCAGCAGGCAAAGTTTTGTTTGAGCTAGCCTATTAATAAGATTCAGTACATCCAGGAATATGTATATATATACACACACACATATATATATATATGTATTTATAAACATCTTCGTGAAATTGGTATGGAAGGGAGTATTTTTCCCCATGTCCCTCAGTTTATATCCTCTTGATACCTTAGGGAAGTATCTGGAGGTATTCCAGAATAACTGGTTTACAAAGTACGTGTTTGCTACTTAAGAACTAAAGTTGTTTTCCTTTTTTCTTTAACCTCCTGACAGGGAGGGCCAGTAGTTGATGAAATCTTACCTCCACCCCCTCCAGACCCTCCAACAGAAAGTGCCTGGGAGAGAGGTCTCCGACATGCTAAAGAGGTAAATAAGCTGATTTTCCTCCAAAATCCACTCTTTCTCTGGTGGCTGGATGCTAGTCAAGTTTGTATTGGAACATGTAATGTCTTGCTCTTTATAAGGAGCTTTTTTCCTTTTTTTTGCATTTTCCTTATTAAACTGTTAATTACTGCTTGTTGTATATCACAGCTATTCTACAGTGAGGAGGAACTGGCCTCCAGTGAGGGAGGAGTGGGTTTCTTATCAGTATAATCCAGAGAGACATTGTGGCCCTAAGCAGTTCAGGGGTGTTGAAGTCAAGTCCTCAGTGAAGGAGAACTGTTTTTATGCAGATGGAGTTTCTCTCTTTCAGAGCCACTTTCTCTAGCACCTGTAGGATCCATGTCTTTGATCAGAAAACAGGATATACRTGTCTGAAGGTTTTATTACCTGTCTGCTGTTCTTCTGATCTGATGGACAAGTGAATTATGCTTTCTATGTCAAGAATATTGCAGCATCCTGCAGAAAAAAGATACTGTAGCTGGAGAGCTGGTTTGTCCCAAATGAAAGGTTTTAAATATTCTAGTATTTATTCTCTGTGTCTCAGAAATGTTCCTTCTTTACAATGTTTTTATTTCATGTTGTGGCAGGTATTAAAAAAGGCAACTATGAGAAAAGAACAAGAGCCTGACTTTGAGGAGAAGAGATTCACTGTGACTATTGGAGAAGATGAGCGTGAATTTGACAAAGAAAATGAGTTTTTCCGTGACTGGAATTACCGCATCACCAGAGATGTCAGAGATCCAGCGTAAGATACAGCTTTGTTCTTGCTRTGTGGAATTAGATGGGTGGGAAATAAATGCAGCAAGGCAGCCTTCAGCTAACACACTCCTCCGAATCTGAGGATCAGTCATCTCAGAATGTGACATCAACTTCTGTTACAATAGTCTCTACTGATAAAAACTTCACTTGCCTCTCCACTCACTCCAGTTTAACACTATCTTTCTTTACAATCATCTTTATACCTTACCACCCTCAGTGTCCTCAGTGTATGAGTCCCTCAGGGACATAAACTAACTGTAYGTTCCCTTCCTCGTAGCAACTCTTTATTCTCTCTTTTTTGTTTGTTTTTTTGGGGGGGATGTTTTGTTTTTTTGAGGGTTTTTTTTTTGTTTGTTTGTTTTTGTTTTTCCTCTTGGTTCTTATTTTCAATCCATAAGCATTTTAAAATACTAAATAAAGCCTTGGAGCAGGCTCAACATCCAAGAGTTTCAGAGCAGCACTAATACTGTTGAACTACTAGGTAATATTTGGGATAGTTGGATAAACAAACTATCAATCCTTGGTAAACCATTCAGTAAGACACTCTTCAGGAAGCAAATCCATTAGTTGCCAGGACACAGCTTGTGCAAGCTCAAACTTCAGAGAGTTAGAAGCAGGTGCAGGGATGCAGTGGTGGACTCTGACAGGTTTATTTAGAAGTTCTAAAATTCCCCCTAAAAAATGCAATGGAAGAGCAATTTTTAAGAGGGAGATTTGTGCCCGACAGGAATATAAGGAAATTCCCATTTTTTTTCTTGCACGTACAACCTTTATTCTTACTGCAGCTATAGATTATGGAAATATTCTCATTTATACACAGAGAAAGTGTTGGCAAGGCTTTGGTACTATCTATTTTGAGTGAATGAATTGCAAAAGAAAAAAGGCAGGTTAAGTTTTGGCTCAATAGACTTTGATTCGCTCTGGAGCGAAGTGCGATTCCTTTCCCCTGTTTTGTAAAAGAAGGTGTGATCAGTTTTGCAGACTCATAACAAAATGATTCCAAGATTATTTTTTTTTTGTATGTGGAAATCAGTCTATATTTTGGTCTTGCATTTCTCTGAGAAATCTTTCATTTGCCCTGGGCTATATCACTGGTGCTCCGTAAGGTGATTGTTAAGTATCCTTAATTTTTAATTTTATATGGAAAACTTGCATCTTAAAGCAGTGTTCGAGTTGTTTTATGCCACTRCTTAATTGATATAAGGACTGTTTGTGTTAGATATAGGATTTTGTTGGGGTTTAATATATKCAAGTGAAATAATGTTATGATGTGCGTAGCTAGTGTCAAAGAGAAGTAATCATGTTTTTTTTAAAAATCAAGAACCTTTGTGTATAACCAGGCTGTGGCATAAAATAYCTTATTTCTATGTAAAGAGAAAAGATACCAAGTTGCTACTTTTTTAAACTCTAGAAAGTGATGGGRTTTGTCTCATACTCACTGGTTGCATGGCACTCGTGGTTCAGGTGGAATGTTAATGAATTGCTTTCAGGACTGTCTTGTGACATGTGAAGATGCCTAAATAGTTCATGAATCCCTTTCTCTTTTTTGAAAAACTATAGGGAGGTGGACATCAAAGAAAACATTAACTATGGGTAAGCAGGTCTTTGATTCCAGTACTGTTGCAACTGTAAGAAAATACTCCCTTCCTTTTTTCCCATTGCACTTCTTAAAACTTCCTAGGCCACAGAAAACTGTTCCCTCCAGTGTGGTTGGCAGTTCATTAATGGAATAGATATATTTAATTTTTGGATGATACCAAACCTAAGGATTCTGAACCTAAGGATTTAAGAACTGAATTATCCACAGTTTTCTAAACGCATAGCAGTGGTGCTTGTTTAAATAAATAAAACACACAAATGTTACAGGAAGGGCTTGGGGAGCTTTGAATCTGAGGCTGGGTCAAAAGTTAAGAGCTTCCTTTTTGGTGTAGCTTGAGATTGGTTTTCTTGCTTTCTGAGCACCTGATGTCACTGTACCTTGACTGTTATCTAGTCGACATCAGGAAATCTGCTGCTGAATTAAGCATCACTATTCAGGATTCTCTGGTGTTCTTCCCCTTGGCTTATCATTTGAAACAGAAAAAGAAGGGAAATTTTAAACCATTTAAAAGCACTGAAAGAAATATAGATAGCAACTTGACTTGCAGGGCAGCACTTGCGTGTTTGCTTGTGTGAGTTCATTTGGCGCTTCTTTAAAGGTAAAACAAACTACAATCTGATTAAAGGTATTCCAGAATTTGAAAGCACTTGCTTTTACTCTTAGTTCTGCCACTGACTTCTCTGTGGCCCTGGAAGTTTCTTGTTTTCTGTACCCACCTCCCCACCTTTACAATGGATCTCATATTTTCAGTCTCCCAGGTAGGGATTGGATATTGTCGGGTATGTGAATTAAAAACCTAGAAGAATGTTAATAGAAATCATTAAGTAAAGAGGTGCTGTAGATTGAAGGAGGGTGGTTTTTGGATCCATTTCCTTGCAAAAGGAATTGCAATTTTGCAGCTGAGTAGGGTGTGTTGCACACAGTCCATGCGAGGCCCTTCATACGCTGGAGGGCCAGCATTTGTTTTCCACTGGAGAACATCAACTGCAAACGTTTTTGCTTTCCTTGCATGGAGTAATTTCACATGTAGAGCACAGTGATCTAAGCCAGCCTCCAAAACTCAGCTTCTCTCAGTGGAAAGCTCAGCAAAAGCTTCTTTCCAGGCAAGTCATCATCATTGGGCACCGTCACATCTGGCAGAGCAGTAGGAGAGATCACCATCTGTTCCACTCATGATATTCCTCGGTGAGAGGGTGCTTGAGGTTAGCAACGTGTGCCCAGACAGAAAATGCTGTTCTCAATCAATGGGGCAAAACATGTTCCCTGCTCCCTTTGATACTTTGGAAGTAGCTGCAAAAAGCAATTGGTGGGTCTGCATTTTTACCACATTGATTTGAGGGCTGAATTGGTTGGTAGTGTTCTTTCTGGTGTTTATCAGGAAAGCTTTGTGCTTTTCTCTGATAAGCATCGTTTTAAAATGACTATTTCTTTCTGTCTGGGATATGTAACAAGTAACAGTTTGTATGGTCCTACTCCATTTAACATGTTTTCTCTTGTCAGTACACAGTGACTAAAACCTGACCTAGAATGTGTAGTATTTCTGTACAGTGATAAGGTGATATTTCCCTTTCTAACCTACGCTGTTTTTCATTATAGGCTTGATCCTTATACAGATCCCTATTATGACTATGAAATAGAACGGTTCTGGCGAGGTGGGCAGTATGAGAATTTCAGGGTTCAGTATACAGACCCAGATCCATATCGTAACTACAGAGTAAGTAAGGTAATCTCCCCTTCCTCTCTTCTCCTGTAAGCTTTCTTCCAGGTACTGCAGAGCTTGTCATGCTTTTTCTTTATAGCTGTTGAAATAGGATTTGTTTCTTGTATGTTCAGGATTCTTTAAAACAGTTAAATCCGGAGTTACTCAATTTCTGTGGAGAACACCTGCTAGGTGCATGCCTGGGAGCGAGTCCTCTTTCAGCATGACAAGGGGAAAGGCAGCATGTGTCGGAGACAGGAAACTGATGGCACTGCCACATGTAGCCCTTCATCCCCTCTGAGCAGCCACGGACCCTCTTTCTGTGCTTGGGTTGGTCCTCTTTTTTGGCCCAGAGCAAACACAACTGGGCAGTGCTTCTGTTTGCCATTGCAGCCACAGCCATTCTTGGGAATGTTGGAGAGCGAGGCAGTTTCCATGAAGTGATCCGTCTGAAGGACGGTTTGCTTATCTGGTTATGGGTACAGACAGAAAGGCTTGGATTTAGACAGGTGTGTTTGCACACACAAGTGGGCTCCAGTATGACTCCGTCACTGGTGGTATTGCACATTAGCTGCTTTGAGTCAGGTAAGGGAAATATCGGGCCGTTTGCTGCCATTCTGGATGCAGGCAGTTGGCATTGCACTGCTGTAAGGTTTAGTGCTCAAGGAAAATAAGGCTACTAACCCTTTCAGCTGTGGTGCAAACAGATGTGCCTTAGCTTGGCAGTAATGGCAAAAAGATTCCTGCTCAGGGGATGTTCATCAGTAGCGTTTTGGCATATTCTGAATAAAAAGTGGCTTTCCTTTGGCTGCTAAAACATGCCATTTTGCACAAGTGGTACATAAACAGCAGCCCGTCCTCACTCTTGGTATGTAAGAGGCGCCGTCATTTTTCTCATGTTGCTTATTTGCAAAGCTAATTAGCTTGTTATAAATATGATTAGCAATGTGAGTAAATACTTGTAAGCATAACTGCGTATTTCATAAGTGGGAATAATAAGCCAGTTCAGTCCTTGACTGTTGGCTTTGAAAATTGTAGCTGCAATGAACAAATACTGCATCATATTTCTCTCCACTCTCTGCCCGATGGCCACCCATGCTGCAGTGAGGGAAAGCTTCTGTAATTGCTTGTAGTCTGATATTCAAAACCATGCTGTCTTTTTTGTTGACATGTTGAATTCTTGCTTATCTTCAAAGGAAAGAGAGCGAGAACGGGAAAGGGAAAGAGAGAACAGACAACGAGAGCGGGAACGAGAAAGGGAGAGAGAACGAGAACGGGAGCGGCGCCAGAGAGAGCGAGAGCGGGAACGGGAGCGGGAACGGGACAAGGAGCGGCAGCGGAGGAAAGAAGAGTGGGAACGCGAGAGAGAACGAGTGAAGAGAGATGAAAAAGACAGGCTGCACAGGGACCGGGACCGAGACCGGGAGCGGGACCGAGAAAGGGAACGCGAAAAGGAGAAAGAAAAACCAAAGCCCCGATCTCCCTTGCTACCAAGGTAAGTGGTTGCTTGAAATCAGGCTTGAAATGTGTCTTGATGTTGTTTTTGTAATAGATAAAGAGCCAGGTTTGCTCTAGTGGAGATTCCTGTTGTTTGTAGCACTTGATTAGTGCAGTAGTTTCTAGAGTAGCTTCAGCTGAGCCTTGCTGGCCACTAAGTGGAGCTAAAATGCCAGATAAGAACCAAGCAAATTGGTAGCTTGACTAAATGCAGAGCTCTCAGTCCTGTGGCCTGTAGGTACTGAGAGGTTTGGCTTGTCCCCTTTTCCCTTGAATTCAGAACATATCTTGGAAGGCTGACTGGATCCCCAGCACTGAAGTAGTGCTGCAGGTGGTGTTGGCTCCATGTGTGGCCTTGAGAAACATCACTTGGCAAGAATCAAGCCTGGCATGACAGCTTGCAGATCACAACTGTCTGGAGCTTTGTTAAATAGGGAGAAAAATATAGAGGTTAGAAAAAGTGATCAACTCTTAGGCCTTGAGGTGAGTCTCCTCAGTGTTAGGGTTGAATTTTAGTGTGGAGGCAGGTTTTTTGTTCCTGAGTGCCAGACTTTCTTCAGTTGTTCTGGAAATTCTGTTTCTGGTCCATATGAAAGAGAAAATGGAATGAGATTAAGAATCTGGGAATGTCCAAAGCGGATCGTAGAGTCTCTTGGTCAATTCCTTAAGTACAGGAGCTCATCAGTGTCTTATATACTTAGTGCTTATATAATGTGTTATATAAATATCAGAACTGAACAGGGAACTTTTTTTTATGGGAGGTTCTAACATTGCAACATCTTTTGGTTCAGAATCAGGAGAAAAGTATCCAAATTTCCTGCTGAAAGACATCTCCAGGAAAACTGATCAGCAGTGCCAGTATCTTGGAAACTAATAGCAGATGCAGCCTCCCAAAGGAGCACTGAGGAAAGCGTGGGCATGCAAGCGTGTGTGTAGAGAAGCTGCATTTCCTAAGACGTATTGGAGATTCTCCTGGCTGAATATCTGTTTTGCTCCTCAAGCCCTGGTGTGGAGACTCTGAAACATTGTTAGCACAGGGAAGAGAGTGTTTTAGTGAAGAAGAGGGCTAAGAAGGCAGAGAAGTAGATGCCACACAGAATTTGCTTGGTTCCAGGTGGAAGCAGGGATTAGCCTTGAATACGAGCCAGAATTTGTTTGTTTTACTAGGTGGAAATCTGGCTTTTGGTGATGACTTTTTTTCCGAAAGGAAGTTTAAGTTTCGGCATTAGAACTGTTTCAGTGCAGCAGAAGTATGAACATAGCCATAGTAATACAAAGCACTACATTTAATTATGATCTTCACTCGCAAACGTAATTTGGGCAGCTTAATTAGCACAGTAGCTGTTGATTGTGCTCTTGTTAGGTTAATAATGGAGGAGAACTTGCTGTCCAGAGTCATATGAGCATGATGAAAGTGTCATCAGCTGATGGCACTTCTGGGAGCTCGTCATTAGAGTCACCACGGCCACACTCCCTCTGTGCAGGATGGAGGTTGTTGGTTGCTCCTTCCTTTAACCCTCGGGCTGGGTTGTGGCAGGGCTTTGTGGCGAAGCTGTTGCTGCTGCCCGAGATTTGCTGGGTGGGAGCAGTTGCTTTATTTGTCAATCTGTATCTGAAACCCATCTCACCTCTAACATCCGTTTGTGTCGGGCAGCGGGGCTGCCTGAGTGGGGAGACGGGGTTTCCAGAAGTTTTTCTCTGTGTGGTCATTGGTGACCTCGTGCTCAGGGAATATCAGTTCCCCACTTCCCTCTCATGCTTCCTCCCTTGCCTTACAAACACTTAGGTGAGCTGTGGGCTACCTCTTTTACAAGCTTCTGAAATCTTGGTACAGTAGGAATACTCATTGAGACATTTCTTTGCCTCTTTCTGGCAATGTTCCAAGCTTGTTGTAATATGTGACCTGATGATGGATGAAGCAGAAGGTTGGAGAGCAAGTGGGACCTTTTTTTGACTTCATTTACATCGAGATGGAAGAACAATGATGGCAGTGGAAAGCTTTAAATTCTCAAAAGTCTTAAGTCGGCACCTACATGCGGTGTCTCTTCTTTAGGAACAGTGGAATTAATGTGAATGTTGCTTGATAAGCCCCAAAGTTCAGCTTTAAGACATTACTCCAGATATTTCTTGTTAGACGTAAGTTCTAACTGTTTGAAGTCATGTCAAAATGAACATATCTGTTACAACAGCAGTGCACATAGGTGCATATGTATTCAGAGGAAACAAAATAGCAAAATTAGGGAAAAAAAAAGTGAGAACACACTTTAGGAAGGAAAATAATTTCCTCTCCTTTGGAAGAGGCATGGCCTCATGAGCAGCTTGTGGTGGAGCCATCTCGCTTTTTCTCCACATCCCTGCGTGCCAGGCAGGCTCCTGAGCCACAGCTCCTCTTTTGGCATCTTGATATCCCGGGGATTCAGCTGTTTCCCAGGTTTGCTCAGTGAGTAAAGCAGTCGCAATCACTGCGCGCTTCCCTGATAGCACGCGTGGAAGCGGAGCAGCGCTCACCTGGGAGTCTATTTATAGCCTCTGTGCTTTCCCTAATCGCTCCATCCCAGCTTCTGGCAAGTGTGGCCTTTCCGGGAGTTGGTGGCTGCCCGTTAGCATTCCTTGGAGCACGCCAGCACCTCCCGTGACGCTTCCCATTGAGCCCTGCTCTTCTTACTCATGAGCATGAAGAGATTTGAGCGCTGCTCCCTCGAGATTATGCAACTCGAGGTGTTAAGGAACGTTGCCAAAGGCAGGTCGAGGACAACTGTCGCTCCGCATAGGTACCCGTCTGGCCTTTAGCAGGAGTTTCCTCAAGCAAAGGCAGCAGAAGGGAGCACACTGTGACAAACCAAGCGGCAAGTTGCAAGGGATGAAAGAGAACTTGAAAAGCGAATAGCTGGGAACACAGAAGTCAATTTCCATTTGCATACATGGAAGCAGGAGACTTTAATCTGGTCTCTAAATTGCAGCAAAGTAGTTAGGGCTGTAAGAGAAGAACATAAATTCCTTGCATCAGTGCTGGTCACACGTGAGAATTATGAATTAGCAATAAACAGTGTTAACCTTTGCAAAGTGTTTCTCTTGAACCTGCAGAGAAGCAGCTGCTGCTGTTTGGGGTCCTTTCTAAGTATCTGATTGTTACATGAGGATTGGATTTTTTTGAAGGAATATGGAATTCTTACTTTAGACTGTTATTTTTTCTCAAGCTTAAAATGAGCAGTTAAAGAAGTGTATAACCTGAGATTGCAAAGCCAGTAAGACTGTGCCGCCTCCTTCCTCAGGCACTGAACACTTGAACAAGCCAGGACACTTTATCGTCGGGTAGAGGGATAACTTGGCTGTCTGGCCCCATGTTCCCTGTCTCCAGAACGAGTTCTGATGCCCCAGGCTGTGACTGGTTTTGCTGAGTGCAGAACTTCTGCTTTATATCCATATCTTATCAGCATAGTCTGCTGTTGTGCGAAGCAATTCAGGGATAAAGAAACTGCATGAAGCACTTTTATTTCAGGAGAATTATAGCAGTACGAGATGTCCTAATGTGGGCATTTGACAGAGCCATAAAGCTGCTGGCCCTCAGTGGTGAGTGAAGGCCCTGCATGCAAAAATAGTAATTTGTGTTAATCCTCCTATTGTTGCCTAGAGTCTTGTCCTGTCATCATCCAAGTGAATCTGACTGTTTCAACAGTGCATTGAGCAACAGTCGTGTGTGACTTGTTAATATTTGTGTTTCCAAAGCACTTGAGAACATTAGTGTGAAACAGGAGCCATCAGCTGTGATGGGAGCCTCGATGTCCCTACCCCGCTGGCCAAGGTAGCACTAGGATGTTGTTGACTCAGTGAGAAGGGAGAGGAAGAAATGAGATATTGTGGACTGGAGACCATGGATGGCGTGAACTTGCCTTAAAATTCAACCCGATGTCAGAAAGGTGACCATTTTGTAGCAGAATCTCTCATAAAATCAAAATCCCCAGGACAGGAGTGCTGCTTCCAAGCTCATGCTGAGGTTCATGAGGCTGTTGATTATGAGATGCTGTGTGTGGTTGCAGACCCTGTGGCAAAAGATCAAGCAGTGCCTCTGCAGAGCYCACTTGTGCATTATTTTTTCAAGCTCGTTGAAATTGCTTTTAAATAAGGCGTGTTAATGAGCAGAGTATCTTGGTGTTTCACGTCAATGGCTGCAGGTTAACCAGGGTGTGCAAGTTAGAAAGCGTTAGAATGGAGTTGGTCTGGGAAAGGAGTGGCAAAAAAGGCAATGCAAATGGAGTGATTCATGATTTTGTGTGTGCATGATCATAAACCGACTGAACTTGTTTTTTCCAGAAGAATTTGTTTTGTATTCTGAATGTTCCTGGTCACTGTCATCTTTCCAGRTGGCTTCTGGTGCTCCCCGTGCCACTGACCGTGTCTGTTCCTGACTCTTTTTGAGATCTCTTTGCAGCGAGAAAGCTGTATGAAAGCAGCAGCTGTGCAAAGAGAGGTGGATATTCTGGTAGATATTTCATCCTTACAGAGCTGATGTGGATTTTGTCCCCTTTCAGTTTCTCCTRTGGAAACCTTGGCAGTTTCCTATTGAAGCCCTCATTCCTCCCATTTGAGTAGACAGGGCAGGAAGGAGGGGTTCCCTTCCCGGTTTCCATTCAGACATCCTCTTAACGGAACATGGGAGCTCTCTGAACAAGCCATGAAATGTTCCTGAGGGGGGAAAAACTAGTCCTGTAGGCTTAGCTTTGCTTTCCAGGTGTCTGCATCCTCACTGGACAGCTTTTCAAAGTGCTGCGAGTTCAGAGAAGGGAGGAAGTGGCCCCAGGCCATTGGGTTTCCCACGCGGAAGGGAGGCAGATGAGCTCCAGTTTGCAGCTGGACCTGTGCTGCTCCTGCAAGCAGGAGGACTCCTGAGCCTTCTCGGCTCCTGCTTGGAGGACGTTTTCCTTCTCCCCCGCTGCAGGGCTGTGCCCTTTGCTGCCGTACAGCTCTTCTCAGTGTCATACGCAAGCGCCCTTTATGGGAATGTTGTGGTTAAGACGTTTTAATAACTTGTTTACATCTCCGTCTTCTGCAGTGCAGCTTCCAGCCTAAGCAGTGGAACCTGGTTAGACAACTTCACTTTTATTTATTCTCCCTGTTCGTTTGGGAAGTTAGCCGAGATGTTTAATAAGTTATCTCTGCAAAAAAAATCTTTTACAAGACGTTTTGCTATGTTCTCCATAACATATTTCTGTAGACTGGAGGTTTTGTTCGTCCTCAGGATTTCTGAGACACTCTCTCTGCTTGCACAGTAAGAAGGAAGGGGTTTTTTATAAGCACAAATAACGATCAAGGAGGATGTCAGATGACTCAGCTGTGGACGTCAAGGAATGCATTTTTCTTTAGTGTTTCAGAGTTACTAGAAAGAATCCATGCRCTGGATTTTATTAAAACATAGTAAAGAGTGGGGCAGAACTATTGCACGCTGTTGCTTGGCATTAGAGAGGCCTCTCACGGCGTTAAAGGCTCAGCCCTTAGGGGAGATCACATCCCAGATATGTTTATCTGGCCGCTGTGATGATTTCATGCTGGAGATGCAGATTCTATCTCCACTATTTAATTTTGAAGCCTCTCCCCATCAGGCTTTGAAGAAATCTTTTTAAAGTGTCTGATAACTGCTTGGGATGGAAACATCTTGAGAAAAGCAGCTCCTTTGCTACTCTTTCACCACGATCAATGGCAGCATTGTTAATATTAGCACTGACTTGAAGTTTATGMGATTCCCACAGTGGCTGCGCAGAGGTGGCTCTCCGAGCTGGTGTCCTTGTCCAGACACATAAGCTGCAGGGAACTCAAGTGCTTCAAGACCCAAAGCCAGGCAGCGGGCAGGCACGCTGCTCAAGTTTATTTTGAAGGAGAAAAAAAAAAAAAAAGATTTGCAGGCCCTTAACAACCATTTGGCACATGCTTCCGAACATTCCTCGAGTTCACTTCCCCTGGAAAATTCCACTGGCATTGGAGGAAAACTTGTGCCGGTGACGCAAAGTTTTATTTTCCTGCAAGAAGTGAAATGTCTTGAATAATARATGGACTTTCCTCTTTCAGAAGATCGAGCTGGAGCTGCCGGCCAAAACAGTAGCCCTGGAGCCAGGCTGACGTCACTGGTTACTGCCCCGATAAGATTTGCGTTACCTGTGGTAGCCGTGTCACACGGAGAGGGGGAAGGAAGGAACCACTTTCCCTGGGAAGCATATTTTCCGTCCAAGATTAGAAATGCTTTGGGGTCATTTGCATAATACATGAGGAGGAAAACTTGGGCCATGAGGCTAGACTTTCCCTTCGGAAACGTTGTGGAGTGCAGTGACGTGCTTCAGATCGGCTCCGGTTGCGAGCCGGCGCRTACGGAGCTGGGAACCGGCTGACCCTACGCTGTGGTTTGCGATGCCAGCTCTAGTTACCTTTGTTCCTCCTTTCGTTGCCAAAGCCATGATCAGCTTCAGCTCTCCTCTTGATTGCTGTAATTAAACTGCAGCCAAATATGCATTAATATATTCATTCTGCAGAATCAAGCATTTAGTTATTTTAAGTTTAAAACGAGCTTCGGAAATAGCTACACTCTGCCCTGGATGGCATGCCCTGGATGACGCAGGATGCTGCTGCTTTGGGTTCTGCAAGGAAATTAAGCTTCTTTTGATCAATCTCTCATGTCAGTCTCTTTTATTTCCTCTATTTTTTTTTTTAACCTCTTGGCGCAGTGGTTCCTAATTAGGGAATTAATTCTCAAAGACATTCTGGCAAATTTCCTAAAAATTGTAAATTGATGAAGAAAGGCTAGATTTTCCTGAACACTTTGGTTATTTCAGACTTTTTTGTGAGCTGCTTCCTGTGCTGAAATATGCTGTCTTATTGTCCTCAAAGTGGCACATGGGGGAGAGGCATGCAAAGTCATCCTGCTCCCAGTGAGCATCAAGAGGTGTGGATGTGAACCAAGAGGCAAAAATCCACTATTAAAACCCGACTTTTAATAGTTTTGTTGCTCACGAGCAACTCACCTGATGACCCCAATGGAGTAAGAGTGACTGTCTGCTGCTGGAGAATTGGCTGTTACTTGGGTTGCATCAGGCCCAGGTAACTGTGCTGATCTTGCACGAGGGGAGGGAGCAGATCTCGTGCCTCGTGGTGAGGTCTTTGCTTGTCTCGTGCCAGCCCCAGCAGGCTGGCTTACTCATTGATCCAGAAGGAAGGTACTTGATTTTCTTCCCCTCCCTATTGAATCAAGGTGCTGAGCTTCCTCGTGGAGGCCTCAAGTGCCAGATCTAGCACAAGGTGAGAAAGTGAAAATTACCCAGTCATAAGAGYGAAAGTGAGGTGGAAAGATTACCTGCCTTCAGAGTCAAATAAAGTGTTAAATCCACCTAGGGGGCTGTACCATGGGCAGCTGACAGTTAATTCTGTGCAGCCTTCCTGCCTGATCTGYGTTAAGGGCTGCAGGCTAAGTCGCTTGCCTTTGCTTGCTCGGTGAGCTCTCTGCTCCCTGCCTTCGGGTTTCCTCTGCTTCATCCCAGGAACTGGGGAGACAGGAGTAAATTTGATTGAAATGCAGACTTTCATGGGCTGCTAGCTTTTAATAGATCACTTTGGTGGATCTCTTACAGGCTGCAGTTGTGATGTTACTCTAAGGCAAATGCTACAGATCTTGGGTAGTTACCTGGGTTTATTTTGCTGAAATTCAAAAGTCAGAAATCAAAGGATAAAGGACAAATGGTGACAGATACCAGTCTTCAGTTGAGCAGGTTCATTTGGCGATGCTACATGTTGCACATACAGGTAACTCTTGAGGAAAGGCTACAAAAACGCCCCAACATGAACATCATGCTTCTTTCTTGGCTATAGTGTGATGACGTACGTATTGCTGAGTCAATAACCAAAGCTTTCTGTTGAAAATTAGGCTTTCTGTTGTGGTTTTCTGGAGGGAAAAAAACTCTCCAGAAAATGACCTCATCAAGAAGGTGTTGCATCAAACCAGGCAGTAGGTGCAAGTAATGAGATTTGCTTTCGTAGTTAGCAAATTTGTTCCGAACTCATGCCCAGGTTGTAGTWATGTGTAAGGTGTCCTCCTGGAGGGTTTGAGCTGAGGTCCAGGTTCCCACATGTGCTGCTTTTGGACCTGACTGTGGACTTGTCTTTTCTTGAGAGAAAAAGACATAGAAATAATCGTGTATGAGACCTTTCTGAAAATTATTGCTGCAGAGAATTCAACCTGGAAGAAGTGCTGGACAGTCATTAATGCTGAATCTTTCACATCTGTGTAACATTTGGCACTGCTGTGAAACAATTTTCAACAGATTGCATCCAGCTCCTGAGGAGGAAACTGCCTCTCTGCTTACCTAAGCTAGGAGAATGTTTCCCTGGCATTTCCCAAAGCATGCGAACTCATCATCTGGGAAAGACTTAAGTGTTAAGCTCTCAAGCTTTAATGAGCATTAATAGTCAGGCAATTGTTAAGGTTATTCCCTAGCATCCTTGCACGGTACCTCCTTCCTCCTGCTGCTGCTCTGTAGCTTGTTGCTTGATATAAAACGTGTAGGCAGTAACCTACCAGCTTTTCTTCCTGCTTTGATGATGCTCTTTAGGTCCAGGTGGCCTTGTGATGGGTTTGTACTGCATCTGCTGGTATGAGGGTGTGAATCYTGGCTATGACTATGTAGCATTATCAGCGTATAATAGATCAAGGCTGTCTCAACTGTGTATTCAGAGCCATGGTCTTCATCCCTAAGTTCAGGGATTCAGTTAAATAGGGATGCTGGAGAATGATACTGGGCCAAAATCCTGCCTGGGRCTCTTCCTAGACAATCAGCAAATTGCAAACTAATAAGCAAAGGGTCCTCTTCTAAGCCCAGAATAAGATTTGTGGGACAAGTAAACCTGAAAGAGGAGTTTCTCCTGCCGCCGAGTGCTATGTGTTGAAACAGATGTGAGACAAATTGTAGAACTGAAGTAGTTAGATTAGGAAAGATGGGAAAAGAGTGGGATGCTGTGCTTCAAAGTCAATATATGCAAGTTCTGGAGTCAGGAAGAGGTGGGAAGTGCATGTTGCTGCTTTCCATGGGATTTTGGCAACTTTGTGTTGAGGCTTTGTTTGATACTGCCAGGCAAGGAGGGGATGAAACTTGTTAGTGACGAGCAAAGCCTTCAAAGGGCAGAAGAGGCAGCTAATGGGGAGGCTTAATTATCCAGGTATCTGTTGAAAAAGTGTTGTGGCAAGAAATGCACTCCATGGAATTATTAGAAAACTTGGAGGTTGCTTTTTTATCTCAAAAGGTAGAGGAAGTTGCTTGGGGAGTGGTTGCTTTTTAGTCATGTGTGACTAATAGGGTGGTACTGGTTGAACATAGAGCTGGAAGGTGCATTCGCTCCCCCACCCTCCCCAAATTCTCTGAGCGAGAGAGTTCATGATTTTGAGAAAAGGAATAAACCCATAATTATACTTGCAATTTGATTAGCGTAATAGGCTTCATAAACTTTACCTAAAACCTGATGGAAAAGGATGTGACTAGGTGATCAACCTGTCACGTGCAGGTTGTAATAAGGGTGAGGAAAGAGTCAAAACCCCAACTACATCCTACAGAGATAAGAGATGTAACAAAATCTGGGCCTGAAGAAATTCACCATGAAGAACTTAAGGAACTAGACAGTGGAGACTGAAAAATTAGCACTGAATAATGTTCTTAAAAGAGCCATGGAGAAGAACGGAAGCCTGAAGCACTAAATACCATTAGAGCATTTAGAAGGGAAGAGTGYGGCAGTCCCTAGGCTGCTTGTCCAAACTTTGTGGTTAGGGACAGCACTAGAGCATGTGTTTACCAATCAGTTTATGGGCGCCTAGAGAATATTGCAGTGATAAAACAACCACTATGAAGTGCTTTACGTTCACCGGATGAGGTAACTGGCCCGTCGGTAAGGGCAAAAACAGATCAATGTGTCTTGACTATGGTAAAGTTTGTGACACAATCCCACGTGACCWTCTGATAAGGAAACTATGGGAAAGTAGTCCAGATTAAATCTAGTGCCTCCTGGTTGTTTCCATGCCATGTCAGAATGGGAAGGTGTTTTGGGCATGCACTCGGAGCGTGTCCTCACTTAGTTCTGCTTGTGTTTCATTGCACTGGGAACTGCCTACTAGTTTTGGGCTTCTTCCAGCTCTACCTACCTGGCATGGGTGTAGGAAGAGGCAGAATTCCAGTTTCCCTTCCCTCTTGCATGCTCCTGTCTGCTCCTTTGAGGAAAGGTCCTGAAACGTTGGTCTGTGCAAGGAAGTATTTCACAAAACTTGCAGGTATGACTGCTACAGTTGCCTTGGATGACAGARCAAGTGTGAAATTCTACTAATGAGTTTCAGATCATACTTCAAAAAAAAGAAAAAATCAGAAAAGTGGAGCATCCTGTAATGTGTAGTGGAGTATCTGGTGCAGCACAGTTGAGAAATAAAACATTTCTACCCTACTATGTGCTGGGAAGCTTTACTTGGAGGACTGCATTTGGAAAAGTGTAATCTAGCTTGGCTCTTTGCTCTGTAGTAGCAAACTGTGAACAGTATCATATTGGGACCACGATTACTGTCTTGATGTCRCTTGGTTTTTGTAGTGTTGCCTGAAAACAACGTGTTGTTGACAACGCATTGCCAGAAAGGTGTAGAGTCTCCTAGTGCTGGTCTTTTCTGGAGACTGCTCAAGTTTTTGAACAAGAATAAAACATATGTTAAGAAATGTGATCTCTGCAAAAGATTGGTCTGAGCCCACAAGATACGTGAGGAATGAAAGTTTTCTGTGTAAGGATTTTGTAGGGTAGCATTTGACAGCAATTGTTTTCATGTGCACTGGAAATGAGACTGGAGATCAGTGTTGTGGTGAATGCTGATTTACAGAAAGGTAGCTCTTGTAATACCTCTTTGCTCAAAAATGTTGGATATCCCTAAGCAGAGGTTAAGAACAAAGAAAATTCCTATCTCAGCAATGATCTGGGTGCAGATGTTTGTTAGTGCAATGTGTGAATTCCTGAGTTCTCTTTCTGACCCTGTGTTTCTGTTGGCATTTTTATATGGAGGGATCCCAGTTATTTAAAGCATCTTTATTTTCCAGCCGTCAACCTGAGCCACCAAAGAAGGAGAAGGAGGCAAGTACAATTAGCACCACGCAGTCAAAGAGAGCAGATGAATGGAAGGACCCCTGGCGCCGATCCAAGTCGCCCAAGAGGAAACTTGGTCTGTCCGTCTCTCCCAGCCGTGCGCGTAGGCGCCGAAAAACCTCTGCTTCATCAGCATCTGCTTCTGGCTCTTCAAGGTAGGTGAAGGGGGGAAGTGTGTTACACACACACACACACAAACACACACATTACATGTTGTTATACGTCAGAGCATGTGACGTGGCTCCTTATTGTCAGGAGAAGGAAGCAGTGCAAGTCTTGATGCTCTGTAAGAGCTATAGACCCGGGCRTGTGGGTAGTGAGATGGAAGCCAAAGAGGACATGCCTTTGAGGATGTTGGAGAGGTTTAATTTGTTGAAGACTGAGAAAAGACAGGATTTTGGAAAAGTGTATGAGGTTCTTTAGGAAAATTAGACTTGCATGCAGTTTGTTTTATTAGTAAGTTATGTAGATGAAAGCTGATCTTTGTAGGAACAAAAGCTGGAAAAATTGGAACCTCTTCACTGCAGATGTGTTGGAGGGATGGGGTGAGTCCATTCCAGGACAAGCATGCTATTGCTGCTACTGCTGAGGGAAAAATGGGTCATAAAGACCAATAGGAGCCCTTGAGGGCTGCAGCAGAGCACTGAAACCAGGCACGGAGATGAAGAACCCTTCTCAGAAAGAAGTATCCTGAATCTRGGAGACCTGAAATGTAGCTGCTTTCTTTAAAGACTTGAGCTTGTGGTTCCTGAAAGGGTGAAAAAAGTATCGCAGCACACTGAAGATGTGGTTCAAAAAAACAAAGTTATTTAAGTACATGTGGCTTTCTAGAGTCATTGCATCTTTTGATTTTTCTGTTTTCACCTAAGCGTTCTGACCATTATGTCAGATTAATCTGTCATGGGATTGTCTGGTGACAAGGTGGGAAATTATGTGGAAGAAGCAAGTTCCCCAAAAAGGATGTAGACTGATTATTAAAAGGAAGGGTAGCCTATTTTAGAAGACAAAGTGGGTAGCAGCAACCCTTTCTTGCCCTAAAAGAAAGGGTGACACAAAATGATGCGGACTGGGGAGGAGTCATAGTCCGAGCAGCTCCTAAGAAAGCAGGCAGTTTCTGGAGTAATAATTGAGTACTTTTGGAACAGTCTGTTGGAAACAAGAATTTGGTTTCTGGAGACCTCTTGAGATGCACTGAATTTAAATATTTTTATTTCAGGTCCTCTTCTCGTTCGTCCACTTACTCTGGATCAGGTTCCTCGCGATCTCGTTCCAGATCTTCTTCTTACAGCTCTTACTCTAGTCGCTCTTCAAGACACAGTTCCTTCTCAGGCAGCAGATCCAGGTAATGCCTCTTTGGGTTTGAAAGTAGTGGTGTACTGTTTTCCAAACTCTTATTAGTAAGTATTTTGGCGCAGTTTAAAAGCAAACAACCAACAGTAGAAATAAAATATTCAAACCACTTTCAAGGCAACCTGCTTTCTCAGTAAGTGAGTGAAGGAAATCTTTCATCCACCATCCCCTAGGCCTGTGTACCACGCTGCTGTGGCTGGGCTGTTTCCCATACCTGTGGTAACTTAGCAATTGTGGAAGCCTAGTTTACCTTAGGGTTTCCATCATTTGCATTTTATGTTTGGAAGAAGTTACTGACATGTCTTTTCTATTGCACTGGAATTTCTGTTTAAAGAGGCAAAGCACATTTCTCTAACAAAGCAGTCCAATTTTATCTTTTGATAGTCCTGATGTCCCATACTGGTTAAATGTAGATGTACTTGTTTCTCTACCACTTCCTGGCCCATGCGGACAGTTTTCCCAAATGGGTAGTATGCATAGGAGCAGAACTGGCTCTCTAGATAGACTTCAGAGCTGAAATGGCACAGAGGCTCAGAGCAGATCGCACAGTTAATAGGAGTACATAGTAACGTCTGGACAGATGGTTTCTCCTAGGAAGGACTCAGGTGGAAACTGTTCTGGAAGCGTATACATATGTGCCGCTGGAGGAGAGGCTGACTTGTCCCATCCACCCAGTGGCAGCCCCAATTGCCTTGTTGCTTGCAGGACAGTGCCAAGTGTGTGCGATTGCTCAGTTGGACACGTTTGTGTATGTGCACTCTGCTTGGTTTTTCTTCCTGAAGTTCCTGAAGTTAAGAGCTTGTCAGTTTTACTTTTTTACTTTTTCCCCATGAAGTTTTTGCTACTGTCTAAAATACTAGTGACTGCATTAGGAGTTACAGGAAACACAAATCAGGTTAAATAATTTATGCCAAACTTTCAAGTCCAAATCCTGCTTGCTCCCCTGGAGACATATTCTCCCCAGGGTATGAAGTCTCCAGGTTTTGGTGTGGAATGCCTAAGGTGATTCTGTCTTACAGTTGTTTCATTTCAGATGGAGTCCAGATACAAAAATAGGACAAGTTTAGACCCACTGAGACTCCTTAGTATAAGGCAGGAGTTGTGGCTAAGATGCAAAAGTGCAGGACACCTTCTGCTCTTCCAGATACTGAACTGACTCTGTTCTTTCTTTTCTCTAGATCACGGTCCTTCTCATCTTCACCCTCTCCTTCCCCAACACCATCTCCACACAAGCCACTTGTGAAAGCTAAAGGGGAGTTATTACCACCTGCTGGAAAAGGGTAAGGCTTATATCTTATTTTGATAACACAGTACAGAAAAGACTCTAAACAGTCACCTGGTTTCCCAGATCTTATTACCTCATTCAGACCCTTCTGAACTGTTCAACAGTTTCGGGAAGAATTTGAAAATGAAAATATGACCTGCACAGAAGAGCATTTAGCTTGAAGTGTTTAATAAATGATGGTACTTCCACTTACTAAATTCAAGATACTGTACAAGTATCCTTAGCTGTTGTATGAGTATGTGAGTTTAAACACAGGCAGGATTTGCTAACTAAACATCATGTGTATACAGATAAGTTTATGCAGGAGCTATAAAAAAGTTCAATTCACTGATCATCTGTAGCTTTTAATCAATACATATCCTTAGAATAAAGAAATGATTCAGCCTCATGCACTTTTAATGTGGGAGACAAATTAAAAGAAGCCCCATAGCAATGAAACTGTTCAGCAGATTATGCTTTTTTGAATATTTGAATTTGCTGTTTCAGCAAACTCATCATAACTAGTCAATTATGGATATGTTGGAGGATATTACAACACTTATAGCTATGTCACCTTTGTTAAGGTGACCTGAAAATAAATTACCATGGGAATCCCCTGGATTCTCCAGAATACAGTACAGTGCTCTTTGCCACACTTGTGCCCTATCGGCCTCCTTTTTTGCCTTCTCAACTCGGAGGGGTCAATGTCATAAGAACTCGCTCTGTGCCTGCAGCGATGTCTTTCCACCCTTCTGGTGAGCATTGCAGTGCTGGTTTGGTAACAAACAACCTGAGCCAGCAGCCTGTGTTAGCACAGGGCTTGCTTTCCCTCTGTACACTGCATGCACTAATCCTGTGTTCTGCAGGGGATGAATGCAGATATTCTTAAGCACAAAGGAGGAATTAACAGTCCCTATTTTTTGTATGAAGGCAGCAGCCTCCTCCCCAGTTAATGGTAGGTTTGGCATCGCTGCCAGCGCTGTTGAACAGTAACCAGCTATTAGACTGGAGAGTGGAGTGCTCTGAGTCCAGATGGGAGCAGCATAGGAAGAGCCCAATTGATTCCTGTCTGATGCTGTATGAAATCACAAAAACCCTGTGTAGCAGTAGTTGGTGATGGTCCCACCTCTTGCATCTCCAACAGTGTAAAACAAGGCAAGGGGCAGGTGTTGATATTTGCAGAATTGTGCTCTTTTGTACCCTGCTGTTCAGTGTGAAGGACTGAAAAGAGCAGTTTTGCATAAGCTGCATGCGTTTGATCTTGGAACCTGACTAGCAGTTTGTAAGTGGGCTTGTCTCTTTGGGATAAGGATCTGTAGCACTGAAGGGATAAGAGCAACAACAGTGTTTCCACATGTTCCACATGTAAATTAACTAATGAAGTAGACGTCTCCAAAATTGATCATCATCTCTGCAAAGGTGACTTGATTTRTACTAATGAATAGATCCCTTTAAGAGACTCCTTACTGCTTGGGTTGTGGTGAAGTCAGGTTTATCTTTCCAAGTTTGTCTAGGTGCAGCCGTTAGAATGGTTTGGTCAACCACAAATAGGGGTGCATTACAGCTTTTGAAGGTATCTGTTCTGTACCTACAAAGTTTGCTCACACACATAAATGTTTTAATTTTATAGTGAAAAGTCTGTGAAGAAACTAGCAGCCCTTCCAGTCCCTCAGCCACTCGCTAAAATCACAACAGCTGCACCAGAGCCAGCCAAACCAGGGGATAACAGAGAGGCAAGAAGGAAGGAACGTCAGACCAGAAGTCCACCCAGGAGGTAAGAAAGCTGGGGTGAAGTGAGGCTTGATCTCCTGGAAGATAGAGCAAGTTCTGGGTTTCTCTCCAGCACCAGTTGCATGGACTGTTCCATGTTAAAGGARAAATCTATTTCCTGGGGCAGGAAGGAGATGGAAGGAGCTAGGGGATGAACTCTAATGATTCTCCTTAGTAAATGGCTCCTCTCTCTAAATGACCTGTTGGGTGAGTGTACTAGGTGGAATACCTGAAATGTGCCAGAAGGCAGTGTCTGCAGAGAGAAAGAGTGGGAGTAGGAGAAGGAAAGCATGCTTTGGAGCAGCAGCTTGTGGAGGCTGTCAGCAAGGAAGCAGAGGCACATTTAATCTGCAGCCCCTCTGGTGGGTTAGAGGGTCAAGATTTGTGGTGATGGGTTTGGACTCTGTTTGCTATAAACATTTGCTGCTATGTAGAAGGTATTTCTACACTGTGRTGCCAGGAGTTGGTTTGTCAGCCAATCAGCAGTCAAAACAGAGATGAGAAAAATTCGACTGCTTTCAGAGTCCCTTGGATACAGTTTGCTAGTGATATCCTGGTCGGCTTTTCCTTCTGTCTTGGTCCTATGTGACTTGTCTGAATATTTGAGCCACTTGTTTTCTCTGTCCTCTGATCATTTTTGTTCATGTTTTGCCCTCCTTTTGCACTTGAAATGAGGGAGACTTCTGTTGGTTTTCAAACAAGCAGCACTTGTCCATATTTAAATGTTTATCATGCTTAATCCATTGTGTGTATTTAAAAATGTTACAGGATAAATGTAGGCATGCTTTTGGTAAGGCATACATTGGTTTTCTTGGTTGACTGCATGATATTTTTAATCAGTGGTTCTTGAAAATGGCCTTGAGTCTGTTTTCCATTCAGGTTTTTGGATCTTAATTTTGCATGGGATTACATCTCTGGTTTCTTCCCAGGAGCTAAGGAAAAGTCTTGGACTCTCTCCATGGATGAAAAATGATCCCTAGAATTTCTTTTCTCTAGAAACTGCATTAATTCTTGACTTTATTTCACTTCAATCTTGGATGACTTTAGACACTTTCCATTAGTGATTATTTCTGTCCTCTTTTTTTTTTCTCTTGCATTTACTCGGAGAAGCCCCATGGCCCTCCGAGCTGCCTGCTGTGCAAGTGAGGAGAGCAGCACTATTTGTGTTAGTACTGGTGTGTTAGCCACAAGAAGGACTGTGATTATATAGCTTGAAACAAAAGATGGGCCCACTGGTTTATGCAGTTAGCAGTTTTTCATTGTAGGAAGTATTTGCTGTGGTATCAGTGCCGGATTAAGGGCTTCAGGTTATTCTTTGTCTGGCTYTAGCATCACTCACTCTTGCATGAAATGTCTGCTGCTGAGAACTGAGATGCTAACTCAGTATCAGGAAAACATTGTGGAGAAGGAACACCTGAAACAGCTACATTTGCAAAGCCCTGTTCTTCCACATGGTGCAGGACAGTTGTGTTTCAGCATCAAACCTTCCCGAAGTGTTTGAGGGGTTCTTTTTCAACCTTGCTCTAGCGCTGAGTGCAGCCAGGTGAGGTTGTGTTTTGCTGTGTTGCAGACGGACTATCAGTGGCAGCATCAGCGGCAGTGCCAGCAGCTACAGTGGTTCCAGCTCCCGATCTAGGTCCTTGTCTCGCTCTCTCTCCAGATCTCATTCCAGATCAACGTCTGCCTCCGTCTCGCACTCCCCGTCTGGGTCCAGGAAATCCAGGTACAGCCTTGACCCATAATAACCTTTGTCAACACAGCAGGAAATTCTAACTCTTTGTAACTGTTGAGGTTTCCTGCAACAAAAACTCTGTCCAGGGTGAAATACCGAAGCTCTAGGTAAGTAGGATTTGAAATAAGATTGTTCGTTCATATATTGTTATCAATCCCGAGACTTGAATCATGAGAGCAGAATAATATTGATAGTGTYCTTGGGACTCTTGAGGGAAATAATCCTTCACGTGGGCTGAACTGCCTATTTTTACTTAAATTATGATCAAAACATCATGTTCAGATTGACAATTTTTAATGTTTTATTTTGCGGTGGGAGGAAAAAAAAACCATAATTTGTTTGCAAGGTAACAACAGTTTCAGGCTACAGAGCTTTGCTGTTGTAAACCTCAACTATCTCCAGTTATTGAGTGTCCTTAGGGAAGATGCTTGGCCTGTCAGAAGTAGGTCAGAAAATACCTGAAAGGCCCAGCTTTTTCCCTTTGCTGCTAAAGTTGCATGACCAGTTCCCTCTGTGTTTAGCCCCAAGTGAATAGTTGTTAGTCTGGGGAATTTGTAAACAGCTAGCTCCAGTAAAGAGTCAAGAAATAAACCCTTTTTGAAGTTCTTCATTCATTTTCTTTTTGCATCTGATGATGCACAAGAATCTCACAAGAAACCTCACAAGTAGCTTTTAAACACAGAGCTTCACTGTGCTAAAGTTCAGGGTTAAAAGTAGATTTACTGTAGTCTAAAAATAGTGGATAAAATAGGACTTGGCTCTGAGTGGTGCTCATTCACGAATCCAAACGCTGTGAATCTCCAAAGTTGAACATCCGCAGTATTTTGCGGTAATGCAAACGTGTTTACTACATGCTTGTCTCATTCATCAGATGAGGCAAGGGTGATGCAAGCGGCTCAGAGGGCACTTGAGCATGCTTGCTCTGCACTACCCTGCTCTAAAAGGCAGTTGAGAGGAAGAAAATGTGAAAACCCTAATGCAGGTACCAGGGGTGTGCTCACTGCTGCTTTTACACGTGTGGAAAAGGAGGCTCCTGCTCTCTGAAGCTTGCTTTCTGTACGTAGCACACACAGATGAGGTTTAAGGACAGAGACAGGGAGTCGTATTTTTGCTAAAATATGAAAGAAAGAGTGGCTGGCAGCTATGGAGCTTGTTAAGCTGCATGCTGTTGTTGAAGCTAACTCTGTGTGTACACAGTTCCCACTTGGATTCTGGGACCAGATCATTTCTGCAGCAGAGGCAATGTGATCTGTGCCCAAACCTGACCAGGTATACCATTCCAATCCTATAGCCAGGACCTTTCCCAGGGAAGGAATTCCTGGCTCATGGAGTCCCCATCATAGYCTGCATATAGACCTCTTCTCAGACTTTGGTTTTGTCAGAATACCCGCAGGTAGTGACTTTGTAACCCGTCCCAGGGCACGTCTGCCTTGCTCGCTGCAGCCTGTTCAGACACAGCCAAGCTGGCTTTCAATTAGCAAGCTTTGGATGTAGCTAGCAGGGCAGTCACTGAAGCACAGAGCTYGGTATGGCCTGCAGAACCTGCTGGAGAAGCTCTGGAAATATCCATGTACTTAGCATACACCTGGTCCTGTCTGGCTGTGGAAGCCAGTTCCCAGCTAGCTGGGAGTTTTGCAGCCACCTCAGTGTAGCAAAGTTGCAGACACATCCCTGCAAAGTGCAAGTCCCCCTGTGAATATCTCTGAATTCTTGTCTGAGATGTTGCCAAGTAGAAAATGTTTCTTWTATTCATTTGGACATCATATTCATTTGATTGTCCAACAATTTGTGAATTAATTTTGTGAATCTCTTTTAAGATAGCTGAGTTATAGGCTCCCTCCTTCCCTGTTATTTTCACTCCTGATACTCTGCATCCTTGGAGCAGGCAACAGGGTTTTCCTGACCCCTGGGATGCTCTGCAGGAGCTGTGGGCTGTAGGACTCCAGCTCTTTCCAAGTCTGCAGGAATAAATGTGTACCACGCAGCACTGCAGGGATCCAAGCTGTTACCGCTGACGTGGGTGACAGTGCACACCCTGCTTTCACTTTGTTTACCTGGGGGAGCAGTGACCTGTTTAAGTATTGCTTTAATGCTGTTTATAAATGGTATTTTCTAGACCTGCATCTGACACATCTGAGGTTTTAATATCATCTGCACTCAGGAAATCCTTTGTCTTGCCCTGGGCACTGCTCACCTCAGCAGCTTTCTGGCATCTCAGCCACTCATTTGGGGCACCGTAGGGGCATTGAAGGCRTTTGTCTCAGTTCTGCCAGGTTCTTGTTGCATTAACTGTAATGGGTTGTTGGCTCTTTCCAGGTCCCTGAGCGTGAGCAGCGTTTCTTCTGTCTCTAGTGCCTCCTCCAGCAGCAGCTCCGCACGCAGTGCTGACTCCGAAGACATGTACGCAGATTTGGCCAGTCCCGTTTCCTCAGCCAGTTCCCGATCCCCAACCCCTGCACAGCAGAAGAAAGGTAGAGGTATATGGCTTGGTATTTTATTTTTCTCCAAGAGGTCCTGCAGAAAGGAAAGGGGAGCTGAAATCTGAAGTTTCCTTCTTTCTGCAGGCTCTGGGGAAATTGGTGGGCAGGGGTTGACATAAGTTTCAGCTAACAAATGTCTCCTGTAGACTAGGGAAGTCCTCGGGCTTCACCTAAGGAGGGTGAGAGCATGGAGCAGGGAAGGCTATGGAGCAAACCTGCCACTATCCTTTTATCTGTATATCTGTGGCTTGAAAGATGCCTTTTCCTATACAGAGGTCTGTCTTGATGCTCCTTCTCTAAACTTGTTTTCTTTCACTCTTGTGAGATGATGCTGATCATTTAGACAACTCTAGGATCATGTGGCTGCTCTTCTGTTCTTCCTAGTAGTGTCAGGGGCAAGGGCCTTTGTTCCTCATCTTCTGTGTTGAGCATCCTCTCTGTGGAAATTCTGGTTTCCCTGGCCTTTTAATCTCGGGATCACATGCTGTGCTGACTGGTGTGGGCTCGTTCAGTCCCTGGAGCATCCTCTTGCCCGCACAGGGAAGGCACAGGGAAGGCAGGTGAAAGGGGCTGATTTCAAGTCACTAATGTCTCTGTTCCGATTGCAACAGGAAAGTCAAAAAAAGAAGATAGTACTAAGGAGGAGAAGCGGAAACGGGATGCGTCTGCTCAGCTCCTGAAGTCAGCCAAGCCCGCCCAGGGGAGCAAATCGCAGCAGCTCCTGCAGACCCAGCAGCCCTCAGCCCCCCAGTCTCAGCAAGGGGGCTTCAGCGCTCACAAAGAGATCAAACTGACACTCTTGAATAAGGTGAGAGGTGAAGGGTGTAATTCCCTCTGCACGTGGGTCGGAGGAGCAAATGGGACCTATACCTGGGCTCTGGGCTGGCGGAAGGGCAGCTCCGGGCTCCGCGTTGTCGGGATGAGCTCAGTCGGGTAGGTCTGCAGCTGGGGTTGGAAAGGCGGCAGACAGAACCTGTCTGGCAGCACACACCCTGTGGTGACTTGAGTTGGGACTGTGTTGGCGGCTGCCCTGGGGCACATTCCTGCTGCAGCTTCAAGGGCTGGCTGCTTTCTCGAAGGCTGCAGCCGGAGCACCGAGGCGAGGCATGCGCGGCGCGGCTTCTCCCGCGTGTGCTCGGGCCTTGCCCACGGAAAGCACGCTCGCCGCACGCTTCCGAGTGAGCTGTCCTCCCGCTAGCCCACTCTGGAGCCAGCTGCTGACAAAGTCATTCAATGAGTCAGGAGGTAAAAGTGGCAGTTGCCTCACCCCGCCGCACGCTGCGCAGAAAGCCTGGCTCCTTCCCTGGCAGTTACGATTGGGGCTGATGCCCCAGTTGGATGCCTTCATTGGAGATGCAATCCAGATCACATGAGATAGTTTGGCCTCGTGGGCTTTTTTGTGCCAGAGCGGGGTGTTGGCTCCAGTCACCTGCTCAGGTTCCTGGGTTTGGAGTGTTAATTCTTTTTTGGTCAGTCTGCGTTCTCCTGTACAGTTTGAGGCCACGTTTTTTCCCTGCTTCGCTCTCCTGTGATAGGAGGTGCCTTTATCGCGTTGGTGAAGCATGCTGGGTGCCTCTGTGGGGAGGAGCAGGCAATTACACACAGCTGCTAACAGGCTCTCTGGGATCCTGGAAGGAAGCATGACTCCACAGGATTCACTGACATTTGCTATCTGTGGTGCTGTTGGAGAAGGCGGCAAGAATGCTTCTATTTTCCTCCTTATGAAAATACCCCATGAGGAGGTGCCAGCATTAGCTCCAGAGTATATCCCAGCTGCCAGAGGATGTTGTCACTTGCTTATGGTGGCAGGGAATTGAATGGTCCTGGTGATGGCTTAGCGTGGCATGCATTTCATGGTAGGGACCCTGCTGACATTAGCAAGCGAGCACATCCCCAGCCCCGTCACAGGAAGCTTCTGTCCGGAGCTTCTGCTCTTCCTCCCTGCAGGGATGTGGCTGTTAAGCTCCGGTGTCTGTTTAATTCCATTTCAGGCAGGTGACAAAGGAAGCAGGAAGAGATATGAGCCAGCAGACAAGGACAGGCCAAGCTCTCCTCCAGCCAAGCGGGGAAACCTGTCACCCGACCGAGGTGAGACATCAGACTTGGGAGGGATGCAGCTCCGGGCTCTCTGGCCTGGCTGCATTGCTACTCCTGCCACTAGAGGCGGCCCTCGAGCACCCGGCTTCAGGTGACAAATGTCCTGTGAAAATCTCCGCTGCAAGAGCCCACTTGCTGGGGAGGTTAATTGCAGACGTGCGGCCTTCCCAAACCTGCTGCCTTCCGTAACCTGCGGGCTGAGCGATTGCCACAGGATAAGGCAGGCGCGGGAGCCCTCCTGCCGCAGCAACGCGGCGGGGCCGAGAAACTCGGCTCGGACTGTGGAGTAAGCGAGGTGAGGTCAGCCCTGGGCAATCCCGGCCTCTCCTTGCCCGGCATTCCTGCGGTGCGCATTGCGAGGGCCTTGCCTCCACCATATCCACCTAACTCCGCTGGAGAGAGGAAAGGAAGCCCTTTGGAGGCACAAAATGCTCAGTGCTGCTGTAGGTCCACACATCTGTCTGTGCCATGAAGACCTGCTGTTCTCTAATACTGTTATTGAATATTGCTATGGAGTTTCATAGGGTTTGTTCTTCCTCTTTGAAGGTCTCTTCTAGCTCTGTGCGCAGTGAGGGATCTTTGTCTCTTGGTAGAAAGGCCTGTGGCAGTGCTTAGAAAGGGAGCACAGGCTGCCAATTATAGCATACCATTACTGAGGGGTGCAATAATTGGCTAGATCACCCATCCTGTGAAATGAGCCGATTTCCTCACCTGTATGACACAATCTGATCTGCCCCATGCRTTTAGAAAGACACGGGCTTTCCAAGTGTCCTCTGAAGCGTCAGAGCGGTGATATTAGTGCCTCAAAACCTGCTGTGATGCATCAAGGAGGGTCTAACTGACGCTCCAGCCTTTGCTAGTGCTGCTGAAAAGCCAAGGGGGGAGTCACCAGCAGAGGTGCTCCTGTTTATGTCGCCTAAGCCAGCGTTGGCACGTGATGTTTTCCCTGATGTCTCGGCTGTAGGTGTTTCTTGTTGACTCTGGGTGCTAGCCAGAGGAAAATTCTGTGCTAATAGCCTGGTTGCATTTTACTACTGCAAAGACAGCTTGGAAGGCACYGGGTGAGGTTGAAGTTCACTAGGATCTAGTTCACAGCTACTACTGAGCTACACACAAGAGAATCAGCCAAAGTCACAAGCTGTCCTGGCTTATTGGTGTACATATGTGCAAAACATAAAGACTATATGATAAAATGTATATTAAACAATGGCAAATGGGACATAAACCCTGAAGGTTACCTAACGTAACCTTGTAATGACTGGTAACCTCGGCTATATGTCGTTACCTTGACTAAAGTCACAGCCTGACATGAGGCTTGTGCTCAAGCATCGCAGTAAAAACGTCATCCGTGATTGTGCCTCGAGTGTCACTCCCCTGCTCCSTAACCTCACGTGGCTAAAAGGCGCAGTGTCTGCAGCCCTGGAGAGAGCTCCTGGAAGGAACTCTGGAGGCAGGTGGCTGGTGCTCCGGGGAAGTGGGCACTTTTCCTCTCCAGAGCGCTAAGGAAGGTGAGGTCAGCAGCCACTGGAATGTATCTCGGTGCAGTGTGGAGCCTGTCCTCAGGGCTCGCRTGGTCCTGTGGCTCAGATTGGCTTCCAGATACAGTTGCCTCTCTGTGCTCTGGATATGATTCCTGCAGGTGACATTAGTGTAGTTGACTATGTGGCATTGCTTTAACTAGTGATTTTTTAACCCCTTCATCCCTGAAGATACATAGGTTCCTTTTCTGGCTGCCGCTGGACTTGGCCATTCACTGGCCTTGTCTGGCTCTTCTCAAGGTACCAACCTTAATGTGCAGAAGCAATGTGGTAGGCAGGGTAACACGCCACACCTTCGTGATGGGAACAAATATCTCACCTTTGATTTTCCAATAGGCTCTCGCGACAGGAAAGCGACTGGGAGACTCTCTTCGCCCAAGCAAGAACGACAGAGAGGCCAGAACCTGAAACCATCTCCTGCTCAGACAGACAGGTCAGTTGCTGCCAGTTCTCCTGGCTCATGGGCCAAAACCATGGCTTGTTTTGGTGGGACCTCATTTCCCTAAACTAACAGCCCCTGAAGAACCCTGCCTGCGGTCTCCTCAAACCCTGTCTAGGGGAGGTGGGGCTCACAGACAAAATGGGAGTTTCTGGTGTGTGTCTGGCACATGTAAAGCACTTGTGTTTGCTCTCGTTTCCCCACTTGTCCAATAGGTCAGGTTTTCCTCTTGGGGAGGTTTTGAGGCCCTGCCCTTAGAGTTTCCAGTCTCTGTGGGGGTGCAGAGAGGAAGAACATGAATGAAGCTCCTTGGACAGGAGCCACAGGCGCTCAGCRGTCCAGCTCAGCCTGAGGGGAAGCCACCGGGTGGATTCCTGTGGCTCAGAACAGGACCTGGGAGTTATCCCAAGATCAGTCCMAGTGTGAGATGCCACCTGGGTTAGGTGCAGGATCAGTTGTGCCAGTGCCTCTGCCTCCTGCTAGCACCTTGTAGTGCTAATGAGGAAGAAGCTACAGCCCCTTCATCCTTCTTGCCAAGCTGCTCTTGGCCTCTGGTTTGGTGCCCAGTCCCTCTGCATGCTCTGGCGTACGCTGAGCCACTCACTTTGCTGCTGAGAACTGTTAAAACGTGGCCCCTGGATAAGATTAAGTGGTGACTRTCCCTGGCTTTGAGCCTGTCTGTCCCTCCCATGACAGACAACAACCTCACGTCCAGTTCCTTGGCAGCTTGCACCTAATGCTAGCACTGGGAATGCCCCATGGCAGAACAGGGTCCTTGACCTGGGCTCTGCTCAGAGCTTGTTGGCTCAAAGCCCACAAAGCACCTTCCGCAGCCCACGGAACCTGTGTCCTCCTCGCCCCTGGTCAGCCAATGCCACTCTGCATTTCTCTAGTTTCATCTCCCTGAGGATCTGCACGAGCCAACACTGGCATCCGCATCCTGTACCTCGTGTTCCTTGTGCAGCAGGGCTGGTATCACCCACCCCTGCAGCGTGAGGCACCAGGGAGCCTCCCATTCTGTGTGTCAGTCCCAAATCAAAGCCTGGCCCCCCTGCCACAGCCCCGTCCTTCCTCTGGTCCTGTGCTCCTGTCTTCTGGTGCTCGGGAGGAACCTCGGCCTTCCCAGCGCCGTGTTTTCGGTGGCATCCCTGGTTCCTGACCCTCTCCTGCYTGCTGCTGTTTGGGTTGGCGGTGTCGCCTGTGAGGTTGGTCACACCCCGTGTTCAGCCACTGGGCGGTTGAGGAAGCAGCCAGGCTGCAGCTCCGTGTCCTGTTTTGAACTCACTGGGACTTGGTTGCTCCTGGCCCTGCGCGGCGTCGCGGAGGGGACGGTGCCCCCTGCGAGCAGGGTGGCAGCAACGGCCTCCCGGGTGCCTTGAGCCATCAGAAGGAGCCAGCTGAGTCTCGGATGCTCCTTCCACAAGTGCTCAAAGCCCTCGTGGAGCTGCTGGCTGCCCTGGGCACCTGAAGCCACCGTGCTGGGATGTCACACAGGGGTGTTCACGGGGCTCCTGCGCAGCAGCGAGTAGGTGGCTGCTCTCCTCGAGCTCATGGTCTGGGCTTCCCAGCGGCTGCTCCGTCACCAATCCAGACTCTTTTCCAACCTGTCTCCAACCTGGTCTCTCCCGGGGCGCTTAGAGCGATGCTYACCAGCCTGTGCCTTTCTCTCCCCCCAGGAAGCGCCAACTGTCCCCACAATCCAAGAGCTCCAGCAAAGTCACCAGCGTTCCCGGCAAGGCGGCCGAGCCCGGCCCCGCGGGCGCCAAGGCGGGCAAGGCCAGCACGCTGTCGCGGCGCGAGGAGCTCCTCAAGCAGCTCAAGGCCGTGGAAGATGCCATCGCTCGCAAACGGGCCAAAATTCCTGGGAAAGTATAGTGCGGGGAGCGCCGCCCTGCCCCGCGTAGTGACTGTTCCTGTTTTTATAAATAGTGGAAAAACAACCAACAGCAACAACAAAAACAAAAAAAAAGCAGCCACTTTGGGATTTTGCAGTTCTGTCTTATTTTGGCTGCGATTCTTTTTAAAAAACAAAATACAAAAAAAAAAAAAAAAAAAAAAAAAAAAAAAAATTGAAGTTTGTCAGCTGAGAACACACGACCGCGACAAGTCGCCGCGGCCCCCCCGGCGCAGGGCAAGCGGGCCGGGTCCCCCCGCCATGCCCTGCCCTGGCACGGGGGCCGCCGCCGCCTTTTCCATGTAAATTATGCACAGAGGACTCCCGCCCCGTCGGATGCTCTCACTGCTCTCTCTGCCCCTCTCTCCCTGCCCTCTCCTCTTTGCTAGCCTTGAGTTGTATTCTTCTAGTTAGCCCTGCTGTGTGTTGAGTGTCTTCAGCAATGCAGTTCAATATACTGTGTAACGAGAGAACCGAAAACTGCTGTGAACTACTGGCAACATCACCTTCTCTCCCCGCCCTCCCCAGGAACAAAACAAATATATATATATTCTTGACTCAAGTCTGATTGGGAAAATGAGCTGTCTTTTATTTTAAGCATCAGATTGTTTTAGTTGATTTAAGAGGAACCCTGAAGGTTTTGTCGGGATGTCTGTCTAACAAGGAGGGTCCTTTTGTTTGTGTTTTTTTGTTTTTTTGGTTTTTTTTTCCCTCTCCTTTTTTTGAGGGATCTCCCTGAAATAAAGTATTTTGATAACCAGCTSTTCGCCTGTGCTCTGTCCTTGGCTCCGTCTTGGGCTGGGCTGCAGCCTTGCAGGCAGCAACGTGCGCGGTGGGAGCCACGGTGGCTGCTCCAGCTCTCCTGGCCTTTGCATGGTGGGATTTGGAGTGTCCGGGATTGCAGGATCCCCTGCCAGCTCCAAGGGGTCCCAGGCTGGAGCACAACAGGGCTGTGTCCTTCCTGGGCAAGCACTGGGGTGGGAATAGGGGCTCCTTCCCTTTCCTTGCACCCCAGTGCAGCCTGTGCATCCTTGTCTGCAGTGGATGGGGTGCACGGGTGTCCTGGGACCAGGGCAGGTGGGAGCCAAGTGCCTGCAGGGCCCAGTGCAGAAAGGCCCTAGTTTGGAGCAGGGGTGATGCTGGTCCCTGCGCCCCATTGCCYGTCCTGCTGCACCATCCCTGCTGGCGCATCCTTTGTCCCCATCCYGTGCGCTGCCCTTGGGGTGGCCCTTGGCCCTTTCCAGCCTTGCCCAACCAGGGATTTCTTGGCCTTGCTRCGAGGGCCGAGCGCGGCGGCCGCGGGAACGTGACGGTGATATCRGCGCGGCCCTTGCGCAACGGCACCCGGGGCATCCCCAGCGCGGAGCCGCCGCCGGCCCGGAGCGCGGTCCCGGGACACGCAGAGGGGCGCAGGGCAGGACACAGGGACCCCCTCTGCCCCCGCATCCCTGGTGAGGGTCCCCCGTGGCGGGGCCGGCGCTCAGCGGGCGCCGGGAGCGGGGCCGGGGCRCGCCGGGGCGAGAAGGAAGTGCGGCCCGCGCGGGGAGGAGGAAGGCAGCCGGGAGCTGGAGTTTCCAGGTGTGTGTACATCACCTGCGCCAGCCCTATATATACAGGCGGCGGCAGGAGCGCTGCCACTCGGGCGCCCGCACCCCGGGGGCAGCCGCAGCAGCCGCTCGCTCGCCCGCCCGCACGCTCGCCCGCACACTGCATGCACCTCATGGTAACGCCCGCCCGGGGGGCCCTGCGTGCCGGCCCGCGGGGGGGAGCGCGTGCTCACGGGTGCAGCTGAGGGCCGTATAGATGTGTATGTGTGTGTGTGTGCGTGTGTGTGCRTGTTGAGTGGCCTGGGGGTTGCATGTGCTCACGTGTGTGTATAAGGACCATATATGTGTATGTGTGTGCACCTGCATGTTGGGTGATGGGGGGTGCATGTGCTCATGTGTGTAAGGATCATAAATATTTACATACGTGTGTGTGTGTCTATGTATGTGTGTATATATATAAGRTATGTATGGTACAACAGCTGTGTGTCTGAGTGCTCGTCAGGCGGCTGTGGGACACGTGAAGCCTGGTGCACGGGATGCGTGTGCTGGTGCTCGGGGTGCGTGTGTGAGCGTTGCTGGTGGGCAGAGGTGCATGCACACGTGTGTGTGAGCGTGGGGTGGCTGGTACTGTGCGTGTGCACATGCGTGTGCACATCTGCAGGCACCGGCTGCCTCTAAGGCATGGCTGGCAGGGCTCCGTGTGTTTCTGCATGAGTGTGTATGTGGATATATGTCTGTGTGTATGTTGGGGGGGGTGCGTGTGACAGCAGTGTGGGGGAGCACATGCGTGTGGGTGCTGTGTGCATAGGTGTGTGCATGCACATGTGCTGCTAGCTCACGGGGTTCTGTGTGTTTCTGCATGCGTGTGTATGTGGATATATGTCTGTGTTTATGTTGGGGGTGCATGTGATGGCAGTGCGGGGGAGCACATGCGTGTGCGTGCTGTGTGCATAGGTGTGTGCGTGCACATGTGCTGCTAGCTCTGTGTGTATGAAAGGGGCGATCGCTTCTGCAGTGATATGTGTGTTCAAAGCACACGTGAACCCGCGTGCAGGCGCGTGCAGCGGCGCGCCGGGGTCTGTGCAAGCACGTGGGCTGCTCCGCAGGTGCCGGGGCTCTGCCGAGGAGCGCCCTGCACAGCGCGRGCTCCCCGGGCGCGCGCGGTGGGACGGCAGGGGGGGACGGTCCGTGCATGGGGCGCGGGTCCCGCGCGCTCACTGCGCTCTCCGGCAGGGCTGGCTGGGCGCGCTGGCGCTGCTCTGCGCGCTGGCGCT
>PTEX01000103.1:1168905-1179170 GCA_003342815.1 Eudromia elegans
AGGGATGGGGATGAGGATGGGGGCCCCACCTTCCCGCAGGCAGGCCTGCAGCCGGGGGTGCCCCGCGTCGGCCTCCTCGCCGTTGAGCCACAGCCGGTCCTCCGTGAAGTCCCTGCTGGCCGCCACGGTGGTCGTGGTCTTGAGCTGCGCGGGGAAGGGGGATGAGCGCCCGCAGCCCGAGACCCCCCCGGGGCGTGAGGGGCCCGTCCCGCACACCCGGAGCCGCCCAGCGGGAGCGGCTGGAAAACGGGGGTGAAACTCCCGTATCCCCCAACTCCCGGCGGCTCCAGCAGCCAGGGCTGACCGCGCTGCACGCGGTGCCGCTCGGGAAACAAGCCCCGATTCCCACGGCGGGATGATCCGTAGGGAGGAACGCGGCGCCGCTGCAATCCCCGCTCCGCCGGGAGCCCCGCGCCGGTGCCGACCTGGTCCTGGTGCAGCGTCACGCTGAGCGAGGAGTTGATGGGCAGCACGAGCTCGCTGTCCCGCTTGCCCCCTGCAAGGAGCCGGGCGCGGGGCTTGGCCGCTGCCCCGCGCCGCCCCGCGGCGTCCCGCGCCGCCCCGCGCCCCCGGCGCGCTCCCGCACTCACAGTACTTGATGACCGCCATGTTGACCGGGGCTGTGCAGGTGACCATGGCGACGGCGCCGTCCTCGGCCATGGCGGCGCCCCGGCCCGCGCGAGCCGCCCGCGACACCGGGCCGGGACCCCCCGGAGCCGCCCCGGGACCGCCCGCGTGGCGCGCCCGACGCGCGACCGCGAGATGCCGCCCGCCCATTGGCTGGCGCCACCGCGGGCCCTCCCTCCCGACCAATAGCTGCGATCGGACCACGGCGCTGGCCACGCCCCCCTACGCGGAACGCCGGTGCCGCCCCGCTTTGCCGCCCGGAGGGGTTTGGGGCGGGCGCAGCGGGCAGGCGTGGGAACGAAGCCRCGGAGCGCGCGGCGCCATGTTAAGGACTGGAGCGCGGCGCTGCGCATGCGCATGGCGCGGGGCGGAGCGCGGGGAGCTGCGGGGCGGGAGGGGGATGAGTCCGCCYCGGTGTCCCCAGTGTCCCCAATGTCCTGTGCAAACCAGCACCTACCAGCCCCCCGCGGCGGGTCCCAACCGGGTCCTGCTGTCCCATCCCATCGTTTCCCACCGCACCCCTTCCCATCCCACAGCTGGCATGGGCACAGCTGGCACAGRCACATCTGGCACGGGATGCTCGGATGCTCCCGGTGCCTCTCCCTGCAGAGTCCAGCCAGGTGGACAGGCCAGGGACAGGGTGGCACATCCGGGGTGCTGCAGAGCCCCCGCTCAGGGATGAGGGGACATCCGCAGGGCAGGACAGGGCGCTGGGAGGCTCCCAACCTGGGGGTGGGATGGGGGGCAGCCCCTGGGCAGCCTCRCTGCTCACGACAGGCACCAAGAGCTACCAGGGAAGCCCAAGGGCCGGGAAGAACCCGGACGTCTCCCTGCAGCACCTGGGGAAGAAGCAGCCTGTGGGCTCCCCACGGAGAGGCTGGGGCACGGTCAGAGGTGACAAGGACACAGGGCTGCAGGGACAGGACCTCCCCGTGGCCCCCAACAAGCCCACAGAGGCTCAGCTCTGCTCTGTGGGAGGGGACCCTGTGCCCTCAAGCCAAGGCTACGGCAGAGAGAAATGCACATCTCATCCCGTGGGATTCCCAATGTGGCACAGAGCACATCCCGCTCTCCAGGACAGGAGTGGGATTGCAAAGAGGGCAGCGGCAAAGCCCTGCGGCTGCTTCCCGGGTGCTCTTCCCGAGTTGTCGCAGCCACCGGCGGAGATGCTCCACACCGAGACCGCCCGTGGATGAAACTGCCTTTATTGAGAAAAATGGTTGGCTACAAATACGTCATTGAGTTGTTTTTTCTTCTTCAAAAAACAGTCCGACTGGTTAAAAGTTGGAGTTGTTACGAAAAAGTCAGGAGCCGCGCGCTGAGCAGAGGGGCTGCCAGCACAGCAGGGCCTCCCCGCATCCCGCCCGTTCCCACATCCCGGGCAAAGCGGGGCGAGGCGCACGGGAGATACCTGCGGAGCGCTTCGGAGAGCAGCTGTCGGGGCCCCCGCGCTGGTGCTGCTGGGGCACGGGGAGCGAGGAAGGAAACAGAGCTGCCACAGGAGCCCAAGTGCCTGGACTCCACAGGTCTCCTCTGGCTGGAGGAGATCCCGCCGGGAAGCTCCAGCCTTTTCCCTGCATCCCAGTGAGCTCCCGGCCGAGGGGCTCGTGTGGCTCGGCAGCCTCCTTGCAGGTATAGGGAGCTCCCAGCCCTGCAAAACACTGGGTACCGTTTAGTTCAAGGTTAAATAGAAAAGTCAGTATTGCTGAAGTGGAGCCGGAGGGCAGCGGTGTCGAGGCGAACCCGGCAGCTCCGCACACTGCGGGAAGGCGCCGGCGGGGCCAGGACTCAGCGGCATCGCGGCACGTGCAGAGCCCAACCCCAGCCGAGGCGCTTAGGAACCTGGCAGCCCCTCCAGAGGGGAGCGAGAGTCCCCAAGGATGCCGGCAGACACCCCCGGCACCCACTGCGTCTCAGAGAGCCCTGGGCAGTGAAATGCGCCTGGGTTTGCGCAGGGACTTGTGCCAGTGCCTGTGTCCCCTCCCCTGCTGCAGTGTGTGCCCCATCGAGCTCCAAGCTCAGTGCCAAATCAGGGCTCTCCTCACTGTGGTCAGCTTGCTGCRAGTTTCGTGCTGACCCCATGCTCAGTGCGGCCCCAAAGGACTGAGCAGCCCCGGCATGTAGTCCCGCAGCTGTCCCTTTAGACAGGGCCTGCTCCACAGTGCTGGGGACAAGCAGCAGCTGGCACAGTGCCTGGCAAAGGAGAAGCGTGAGGAGGGACATGGCCTCTTCCCTAAGTGCTGAGACGCAATCCAGACTGGTACGGGGACAAGATGCCGCGGCCCCCCGGCTGCTTCCCAAGGGCAGGAGCTTGACAGGAAGCGGGAGTCCCYGCACAGGTGCTTCCTACCACAAATATGGGCACAGGGAGGCTATGGAGCATCTCCAAGACCAGCATCTACCTGGATGCRCCTTATTCCCAGAGCAGCCTAGCGCAGGGAGATGCAAGCCTGTGTTTTGGCAGGACATCAGGGATGGGATTCTAGSCCAGAGTCCCCGGGCAGACGTCCCTCCTGCACAGGTGTCACCCGGACACAACACGGCCGCTCTGCACCGCTGCAGCCACCCCACATGCTCCGCTCACTGCCCGTGGGTCCTGCCCACAGCCTGATCCAGCCCCAGGCTCCTGTTCCCACATGGAGCAGCTCTGCCCGCAGGGACACTGACGCTGCTCCCCATGCACGGAGTCTCCCTGTGAAATCCTCCTTCTGGAACTATTCTAGAGCTCTCCTGCCAAGAAGTTACAGGAGCCCAGCAGGTTTCTGCGGGTTCCCAACTGTCCCACATGGAGCAAAGTCAAACCTGGGCAACTCTTGGCAGAGTTGTCACTGCAGGTTGGATCCCCAGCTCTTGGCTCCGTGCTCAAACATCATAGCTCATGGTTTAATTACAAGCAGTTGGGAGATCAAACTTCAGGCACAGGAGGGAAGCCCATCTGTCAACATTAGGCCTGCGTTTTACAGCACAGAGCCCGCTGGGCGAGAGCTGCTCCAGCCACCCCAGCTGGCAAGAACATGCAGAGCCTGGAAATGCAGGAGAGGTTAAACGGCCCTGGGATCGCAGCCAGACTTGCAGAGCACAGAGCTGCTTCTCCTCCACCAGACAAGGCAGCCCCTTTCCACACAGTTCTATTCCCCAGAGGGACCCCGTGGCCTTGCTGTGATTCTCATCTGCTTCTCTGGCCAGCAAGCTCTGCCCACAAGGTGCTGCTCTGACCTGGTCTCACCTGCAACGTCACTTAACAGAAACACACGGACAAAGGAACAGAATGGCCCAAAAATAACAGAATGGGAAACACATGCACTTCCCATTGCCCAGGCAGAGTCCCCCCGCACAGGTCCAGGATCTCCCTCCCACCCCATTGCAAATCCACAGCATGTTCATTTGTTTGTTTTTTTAAAAAATATACTTTCTTAATAACGTTCCATAAAAATACTCGTCCCCGGTCATAGATATTGCAGTGTGAAGAGTAACAGCTTCTGTTCCTGCTCTATAAAACGTGGAAAAGGTATCACACCTATTMATGTAGAAAAACGCAAGAACTCCTAGTATCACAAGAGCTAGTACAAAATGGGAAGGTTTCACTGAAAACCAGATACCAGGAGTGTCCATGGCTCCCTGCAGACTCCTCCGACCCTCTGGAGTCACAGGGCACGTGAGGGCAACAGTCTYGCTCYGGTTTTTAGCCCAGGCTGCTCYTGGCCTTGCCTGTGCAGTAGCAGGAAAACAAGGCAGCTCTTGCCCAGAGTGTGGGGGACAGGATAGAGCAACATCTCCAGAAATAGCCTTGGGGGATGGGGTTTTTTAAAAAAAAAAAAAAATCTCCATGCTGTTTTCTTCCTTTTTTAAAAGATGGATGATTCCAGTTTAAAACTAGGGCATTTTTGCATAAAATGCATCATAGTTTTATATATCTATTAAATTGCAACAAAGAGCATGAAGACAAATGGTGCCAAAAAGCATCTAATAATAAATAGATCTGGATACAGGTATATACTCCGTATATGGATACGAAACGCCCAATCGAGGGACAATCCCAGTCCTTCAGCACGGATAGCTCTCTCCTCCCAACAGCGGACGTCTCTGCTCACTCACCAGTCCAGTGTGATGCTAAAGAGACTCCACCTTCTTAAACAAGGTGGGATCAGCCCAGAGARAAGTCAGGAGAGAGGCGGTGGGTCTCCGGAGGTGCCAAGGGGCCCAGAAGTTCCATAGCTCCTCAGCAGGAAGGCTGAGTGTGCAAGAGGAGAAGGGGTGTGCAGGAGGGTCCAACTGATGCTCTGCAGTAGCCATCAGTTCTCAGAGAGCGACAGTGCCAGGGCAGCCTGCAACGCTGCCTCCTCATCGATATTATAGTCCTGAAAACAGAGTGTGGCCAGTCAGGACAGCCACCAGTGAACACAGAGCCTCCTCAGAGCAGTGGCCATAGGCAAGGGAAGGAGCCTTCCTGTTCCTAGTCCTCCCATCGGRCTGCCCCCAGTTACCTCCAGTAAATGGGGCTGCCAGGTCCCAGGAGCAACATACTCTCTGTGGGATTCTGTCTCTGGGCCTAAAGCCCCTCGCTTGCCTGGGTCGAACCTGGTAAGATCACCTGTGCTCTTAGACACAGCTGTGAGCAAAGTGAAACAGGCGCATGTGAGAAGCGGCCTCAGGTCTCCCCAAGYAAGACAGATAAGTGTGTTTCTCAAGGGAAGAATTCAAGGGAACRTGTGGAAGAGACGACCCATCTTCCTAGACTGAGGTTACATTTATCTCCTTCTTTTTCAGTGGCTTTTTCCTGTGCAAGACCAGCTCAAACCCCTCTGCAGGGTAGGCTGGCAAGCCCAGCCTGGCACCYGCAGGCTCTCAGAGGCAGGACTAGTGTGTGCTGCACGCGTCCCGTAATCCCCAGGGAGGAACCATCCCCTCCCTCTGCTGCTGGCATGGACCGCAAGATGGGCAGGTCCTGGCACACAAAGGCAAGGGCTGGYCTCAGCTCTCGACCACTTGGTGGGGGACAAAGGGCAGACGACTTGGCTTTGGCCTGCGGCCGCACTCACCACAAAGGTGTCRTAGGAGAATTTGTGCCGGTGCAGGAGGTGCTGCAGGAAGTTGGCGCTCTTGTAGCTCGGGTCSCCCCAGGGCATGGCTGAGCACACCGGGCATACCTGSAGCACACAGGRACAGGGAAYRGTGACTCGTGGGCACAGCYCCCTGCGTGTCCCCAGGAAGYCCTGGCCKGCACAGCTGTGACACMAGSTAGGGGCGAGCAGCAGCTCCCCTTCATGACAACACATCCCGCAGCAGGATGCACCAAGCAGGGGGTTCAACCCTCATTCTCTCCTCCTTTGCCACATCCCTCAGCACACAAAGCCTCCGGGTACGGGGCCCAGGCAAGTTACACATGTGCACAAGCCCCTCTGAGATGGTGCCAGAGCTGCAAGGTCTTCACTCAGTCACACACAGTTGGGCTGAGCCAGCAGAGCTGGGGAACAGCAAATTCAGTGCCCCACAGCTGGCACGCACAGGGGACAGAGATGGCCCATTCTGGAGCGTCTAACAAAGCTAACAGAGGCAATTGCCCACCTCTTGTCAAAGAGATTCAAAACAACTTAAACCTGGAATAACCTGGAAGTGCTGCACTTTCAGGGAGCAGCAGCAGCTCTGCGTGCATGCAGCCCTAGCTGCAGCATCAGTTAAGACACGTTCAGACTTCGAGGGCCCCCCCAGGCAGACTGTCCCGGCCCAGCGGGCTGCCTCACTCACCACTTTGTTGGGGTCRTTGCGGTGGTTCTCCATGCAGTGCTTCACTAGCTCCTGCTGGTCCAAGTTCCGGGCTCCGCAGTACGGACACACRAACGTCGAGCGATTGGGAATGTTGCTAAGGAGAGCAAGAAACGCTCAGAGACCTGGGAAGAGTATGGACCAACTTCTCCCAAACCAACCCAGCCTTCCTTGCTGCTCCCTCTTCTGGTTTGTCCCAGCTGCCTCAGAGACCAGACCAGTGCTTCCCAGGCTCCACAAGCTACTGGGAGATGAGGAATTAGTGGCTATTCCACTCCCAGCCACAGGCCTTCCTTGTGGGTCCCTCTCTGAAACACCACAGAGCAGTGCCCGGCTGCAGACGCCAAGAGGGAAATGGGTCTTCTTGAGACCAGCCCAGGAAAATGAGAAAGCAAAACACATCTTTGGATTTCAGGGCTTATAACAAGGACAGATTTGAGCACCTGTGAAGTTTATCAACAGGGAGAATTTTCCCTTTCTGACGCAATACCTGGGGATGGGCTGGGACGTGGGGACGACAGGGACAAACTTTGGGCAGTTGGCCATCTGCTCTTGCACCTTCGCACAGGAGGAGACGTGAGACCGCATTTTCGCCAGGGTTACCTGGARAACAAGGAGAAGACACACGTTTCTGGAGGCTGCACCCCTGCCAGATACAGCATTGCAGCCTCCGCTCCAGGCTGGCACAGCACTTTTGGGAACACTTTGACCAGTCAACGTCAGAGCAAATATTGGGCTGTGCAGGGTAACCTCCAGCCAGCACATCAACCTGGTACCAACTCTTCCACAAGGAGAGCAGGGAGGTTTGGAGCTGCACTTTCTGCACAACAGCCCTCAAGGGTAATACTCAAGAAGTCACCCAGGCTGCATAACCGCAGCATTAGCTCCATTCTCCTTTGCACACAGGTACTGGGAGCATGTGGAGCCTGGCTGACAGGCTGCAACCCTACACTGCAGACCCGATTGCATGGGATCATTTTTGGGCCACAGCCAGGGAGTTAAACGGAGATTCMCAGAGTTTATGGAAGCCAGATAGGGCATCAGCCCAACTTGTAAACACATCATGAATCATGGCTTTACAGCTGGTCCCAAAACTATMCCAGACCAGACTGCCTCAGGCTGGGCCACATGGTGCCTCTTCCTTGCTGCCAGCTGAGCTCCACAGCGGCTGTCGGGATCACAGTACCCAGAGCAAGACTAAGGCCTGACCWCCAGGAGAGGCAGCAGAGCTGCTCTCTCTCAGCCTCTCGTGTTGCAGGAAACCTCATCACGTATCTGGAAATCCCCACCATCTAATAACAACCTCAGCATGCTGCCAAATGCAGCTAGGAGCCCACCTTGGTCCGCACAGCCTCACCTGCCTCGGGTGGCCATGCCTGCCTGGCCAGCAGTAGCCTTCCCAAGAGAGCCACAATGTCCTGCAGACATAACTGTGCAGCCTGTTGACCAGGGCGCTTTGCAAAGTGACCTCCTTTTCCCTGGCACTCCAGCTGGGTCACACACCCCTCCAGTTGTGCCCCGCAGCAAAGGGCAGCTTCTTTGCGAGCTTTACCTTCTTGCTGCAGCCTCTGCAAGGGGCCTTATAGGACGAGAGCTGCTTCTCCACGTTGGAGGCCTTCTCCACCTTCTTGGGATCGAAGGGCATGCGGCAGAGTGGGCAGAGCGGSGAGGGCACTTGGAGGCAGGGCTGCAGACACTCCCCGCAAAACCTGTGGGRATGGAGAGCAGCGTCGAGTGGCGTCCGGGGCCAGGAGTGAGGGGAGCTGCACCCTGGCCCTGGGGCTGCCCACATCCAGGGAATCTTGCCTGCCTTGCGCTGCCTAATGGGCTCCAGAACACGCAGATGAAAACGCAGAATCTGCACTGGAGGGCACAGAACTGGCTGTGCCACCTGGATCCTTCCCACGGCTCTAAAGAGCTCAACACCAACCTGCTCCTGGCCACACATGGCCTATCCGCGGCCCTGATCCCACAACCTGGCAGCTCCCAATGAGTCCTGCTTCCATGGGGGGCTTTTCCAGCTGTCCACACTGTACCACGGTGCTGTCAACCTACACTGGGGGCTAAATATCTGCAGGGCGAGCACCRGGAGCCCCTAGGCAGAGCCTGGTGCTGGGTACAGGGGTGCCAGGCCCGCCCCAAAGCCCACGTTCTTCCACACTGTGCACAGATACAGCCTGGGGAGCTGCAAGCGGCTCCGAGAGCTGCTCACTCCCCYGGGCTGCAAACCGATTAAATGGACGTGGATTAAATGGAGCCAAACAATGAGCAGCGCCCAACATCCCATCTGTGCAGAGAAAAGCAAGCGAGTGAGCTACGGAATTAGAGCCTGGCTCACCTCCTCTCGAGGTCCTTGTGCCTGAAGGGGCAGAGATAGGAAATTCAATAGCGCAGAAGGAAGCTGCCCCCAAGGGAAGTGGCTCCAATCAGCCAAGCAAAGTGGCAGGCTGTGCTGGAGCCACCAACATACTGCTCTGTGTCCCCGGAGAGAGTAGCAAAACCCCAAAGAAACTCCCTGCACCTCCTTCTCCCTGCACAACCCRCACCAGGTGGCCAAGAGTCCTCCACAGGCACAACAGGAGGTGGCCTTGGAGCTACCGCAGAGTRAACAACCTCTGCCCAAAGGGGCCACGGCTGCCACGGGCCCCCACTAAGGTCCTGGCAAGTCGGGATCCCCGCTCCCCTCCTCTTCATCAGTGCAGAGCTGCAGCCTGACCTGAGGCTCTCTGGTTGTGTGGTGGCAGATCAAGTCTCTCCTATGAAGCCTGACAGTCCTTCCAGGTGTCACRCAGACCAACACGCCGTCACAGCTGAGACCTAAACCTCTTCGTAACGCTCTCTGGTGACAGCACCACGCTCGTCCCCTCCAGTCACCCACAGCACCAGGCTACAAAACACGGCCACGTCTGCAGGGCCCAGGCACAGTAACGTAACTGTCATCTCGTCCCTGCCCAGCACGTGCTGACTCTTCCCAGTGAGCGTTTCCCAGAGCCCATCTCTCCTTGGGGGTCCCGGGGGGCCTCCTGACACACTTAGAGCTGCGCTGCCACGTGGTGGCACAGGAGCCAGGCAAGGTGACAGCTCGCAAGGGGAAAGTCCTTGCAGAGATGTCCTCTTGCCTCAGCTCCCTGGTGTCACTCCAAGGGGGCCCGCAATGCAGAGGGGTCCAGCGCAAGCGCAGCGGCTCACAGCTGCCCCAGATATCGGCTGCAAGCAGCAATGGAGGGGACGTCACCAAAAGCGCTTCCCAGGGGGGATCACAGAGCTGCCACCAGCTCCCACTCACGCTGCCACCCTCTTGTCCCCAGCCAACACAGCGCTAGGGACCCTTGGGCACAGTCACAGCAGGGGGCAATAAGAAGAGGTGCTGACAGGGGGTGGGAGGGTGGTTTATTGGGGAGCAAGGCTTAGTTTGGGGACACGGACCGCAGAGGCCCAAAAAGGGAGACAAAGTGAGGGCTGCAGATCCTTCTGGCGGTGCCAACGGGGTGGGAAGAAGGGGGATCCCGGACAGGGCACAGGAGAGGGGTCTCAGCACCGACTGCGAGAGGATCCCGATACCGGGTGCCAGAGAGGAGAGCGGACCGGGGGGGGCGCCAGGACCCGAGCAGGGGTGCGAAAGCTGCCGGCAGCGGCGGGGGCGCAGGGAGGGGGCGGGAAGGGCCCGCGCTGTGGCCGGTAGCCGCGAGGGGAAGCGCGGAGAGGGCGGCGGGAGGGGGCGGGCCGGGGCAGGGGGCGCCGGCGGCGGCCTCACGTGTGTCCGCATCCCGCGATGCCCACGGCGCGCTGATAGACCTCGAGGCAGATGGGGCAGCTGAACTGCGCCTCGAGCGCCTCGGCCGCGGCGCCGGCGGTCGGCGGCTCCCGCGGGCTCC
>PTEX01000103.1:1187545-1214891 GCA_003342815.1 Eudromia elegans
ATGCTCCGGCGCTGCCCCCTGCTCACCAGCAGCAGCGAGCGGTGGAAGAAGAGCGCCAGGAGCTGGAGGAGGTCATATTTGATGTAGCGGTCGGTCTTCTCCAGGCCCAGGATGCGGGGCGGGAAGAAGGGCTTGCCCTCGTTGCGCACCAGCGTGGCGTAGCTGTTCCAGGGGAAGAAGCCGAACTGGAAGAGGTATTTCAGCACCACCATCGCCTGCGGAGGGGCAGGGGTCAGCGGGAGGCGGCAGCCCCGGCGCGGGCCCGCGAGCCCCCGCCGCCCGTGCCCACCTCGGTGAAGATGATGGCCGTCATCCAGAAGCGCTTGCTGGGCCGCGGGATGGAGAGCATGGCCCACAGGAAGACRAGGATGGGCAGGAAGAGGGAGATGACGGAGGCGGTCACCATGTTGTTGAGGATGATGATGAAGTAGCACAGCAGCTCCGAGTGGGCGGCCACGCAGCGGTAGGCGGCCAGCAGCAGCTTGAGGAAGCGGTTGTGCGACCGGTAGAACTGATCCGACTCCTCCAGCGTGGCGAAGTAGAGGCGCCTGTGGGGTGCGTGGGGCTGACCCAACACCGGCCTGGCTGCAGGGCCACCCGGGGGGCTGCACCCATGCCCAGCCCAGCGCTGGTACCTGTTGAGGAGCAGCTCGCTGGCCGTGCGGGCCCGGTTCTGGGGAAGGGCCAGCAGCTCCCGCGAGCCGGCCACGTCCTCCCGCGAGCCGGCCACATCCTGCTCCGGGGCCGGCAGCCACTCCTGCTGCTCCGGGGCGGCGTTGGGGCGCGTGGCCCGCTTGGCTCCTCCGCGCCCGCTGGGGACAGCAAGGGACGCACTGTGAGCCGCTCTCCCCACGCGGGGCACTCGGGGACGGGCGCGCGTCCCTGCCGCCCAGCCGAGCCCCGCGGGGCCRTCTATGCACCTGCCTTGAAGCGAGGCCGTTCTGGGGCTCAGGGCCCCCCATCGCCCGCTGGCTCGGCTCCTCGGGGCCGTTGTCCGGTGGCAGCAGGTAGAGCTCGTCCAGGACGCCCCGGTGCACRTCCTCGCCCTGCGGATGAGCAACAGCATCAGCAGGACCGTGCCGTGCCAYGCCRCGTGCCAGGCTCCGCTCCACGCCGTGCCCGCTCACCTTGGCCAGCCGCTGCGTGAGGACGTATCTCTCGACCCGCAGCACCGTGGACATGTCCGTGTGCTCCTTGTTGAAGGTGTCGAGCCACTGCGTGAGGCCGTCCACCATGGCCTGGCACAGCACCCACAGGAAGCGCAGCGTGTTCAGCGCCCGCTGCAGCACGTTCCCCCGCTCTGCGGGGCCAACGGGAGAGAGGGCGGCGCGTTTGCAGCAGCTCGTGCCCCGGCAGACCCCACCAGTCCTGCCTCCCACCTACCTGACCCTTCCTCCTCCTCTTCCTCCTGGCCTTCRGCCTCTGCAGGTGCCTCAGCCTCGGGTGCCCTCTGCCCTCCGCCATCCCCTGCAAGGCAGACGGTGCTCAACCCTATTGCAGCCAGCAGAGAGTCCCCTCTCATGCAGGAAGCCCTGCTGAGAYGATGCTCTCCTTGGGGCACCCCATCAGATCTGCTGGACATGGTCCCCCCGAGGGCCCCACAGCCCCATTCGGGAGGCGGCCGGGCGGGCGGTCCCACCTGCGGCCAGCTCCGTGTCCGGCTGCTCCAGCTCCTGCTGCTCCTGCTGCCTCAGCGCCGTCTTGGTGTTGGTCATCCAGGCCTGGTAGGCGAGCTGTGCCGGGAGGGGACGAGGCCGTGAGCGCGCGGGGACCCCGGCCGGGGCGCCCCGTGCCCGCGGGGGCGGCGCTCACCTGGAAAGCGCTCTGCTTGCCCGGCCGTGGCTCCTCCGGAGCAGCCTCCTCCTCCTCCTCGCTGTCCGACTCRAAGAGGAAGTATTCGCCCGAATGCAGCACTGCCGGGGCGGCAGGGCACGGCGCGTCATGCGGTGCCGTGGGGCGGCACGGGTGCTGTGGCACAGCCGCTGCAGACCCCRCTGCCATCCCCTCAGGGCCCTATCCAAGCCCCAGGACCCCGAWAGGCGTCCCCACTGGAGACTGCAGCATGAGGACTCCGCATGGATGTCCCCACGGTGGCATCCAGAATGGCTCCCAGAGGGAACGCTGGAGCTGCCCGATTCGCTGCCCTGTTAGTGCCCGGTAGCAGGAAAAGCCCTGGTTAACACCCTGCAGCCCAGAGAGGGGACAGGGGACATGCGGGTGGCACCTGGCCCAAAGCAGCCTCACCAGCGCTCAGCGCGGCCCGCGGGTGTTAGCGGCCCCGGCGGAGGGACCTCGCCGTGGGGCAGCGCCCCAGTTAGTGCCCCATGCCGGGGCGGTACCTGCGGCGTGGTCTAACCAAGGYCGCCACCACCGCTCCCTGCGCCGGGACGGGTCCGCCTGGCCGCCGGGCTCTGTGGAAGGGCAYGCGTGGCGCTGAGCCCTGACGCACTCGCTGCACGGCCCCGGCAGGGAGCCACGCGGAGCGGGAGGGCTGCTTCACTGCAACGCTCCGGTGCCGGTGCCCTGCCGGCGAGGACGAGGGGCGAGCCGAGGGCGACGGGCAGAGGTGACGGGTCGAGGCCACCCTGCTGTGCCCCAGCAGGGAAAGGGGAGAGGCTGGAGGGGCCGGGAGCACCGGGGTCTCACCTGAACCGGCCTCGTCCTGGCCCTCACYGGCACCGCCAGGCAGCCGCTCCTGGTGGTACTTCTCCTGCTTGGCCCGGATCCGCTCCATCCTGCGAGGAATGGGCTGCTCCGGAGCCGCTCCAGGCGGGGACTGCCCCGGGGCGCATCCAGCTCCCATAGAATCCCCCATCCCTCCAGAGGAGCCCAGTTACACCAAGCGGCGGTGGGGAAGCCGTGGGGACCCCCAAAAACGGACTCACTGCCGCTTGAGCTGCGCCAGCGACTTCTTCTCGGCCTGCCGGTGCGAGCGCATGCTCTTCAGGATGCTGGCCTTGAACAGCGCGACGCCCCTGCGGGGACGGCACGCGGCGTCAGCGAGGCCACGGCGGCCCCGTACTCCCCCCCGAAGCCCCCAACCCACCTGGAGGCCTGCAGGGCCGAGGCTTGCAGGTCCAGCATGACGTGCAGGTAGTAGTGGCTGAGGAAGACACGGCGCTGGAGCAGGAGGAAGAAGAAGCAGATGCTGTCCCAGATGATGCCGGCCTCCTCCACGGGCAGGGAGCAGTCCTGGTCCTTGCCCATGTCCTTGGCTGGCAGGGGAAGGTGGCAATGAGGCAGCGCCAAGCCCCAGTGTCCCCGGGCCAAGGCGGGTGCGAGGGCGGGCAGGGCCCGTGCCCCAGCCCCCGCGGGCACTCACGGTCGTAGTAGCCCTTCACGGTGCACACCAGGCTGAAGAGCTGGATCACCCAGCAGAAGTTGCTCTGCATCTGCTGCACGAAGACGCAGGAGAGGAGCTGCGGGGGCAGAGCRGGGGCTCAGGCGCCTGACAGACCCCCCGGGCACCCGCTCACCTGGCTCCCGGGCTTTGCAAGGAGGCCGCGGTGGCTCCGCATGGAGCGCTGCGGTGCCCGGATGGGTGCTGGCAGCCCGGCGCCCTCACCGACAGCATGTTTTTGGAGATGATGACGGTGATGTTGTAGAGGATGAGGCAGTCCCAGAGCACCAGGCGAGCCCGCGCTGGCTTGCGCAGCATGGCAGTGCCAAAGAGCAGCAGGTAGAAGCAGGCGAGGAGGTAGCCGAGGCCGAAGAGGCTGATGCGGGTGGCACCCGTGATGAAGACCACAACCAGGACGAACCAGAAGAGGTAGCGGAAGACCACCACCTTGGCCATATCCAGGTAGGACCTGCGGGATGGGGTGCTCAGAGCAGGGTCCCCATTCCCTCCCAGCACCTCTCCATTTTGGGCGACAGAACTAGGCTGCCAAGCAAGGAAGAGACAACCGAGGAGGACCCAAGTGGACATGTCAGCCCTATCTGGAGATCCCAGTGCTCTTCTCAACCTGAGRTCCTAGGGTAGGAAGCCCCAAGGTCCCACCCCAGGCTTGAGGAGCTCCCATCCCAGGGTCCTGTCCCAGCCCTGGGGCGTCTCGGTGACAAGGGGATGCTGTCCCTGTCCCCAAAGAGCTCCAGCACTGGGTAGCGCACCCCATGCATCGAGGACGCCACCGCCCGAGGGTCCCCACCCCAGGCCGTGTCAGTGCTGGGGGTCCCACCCCCACGCTGGGAAGGGCGGCTCCCCCGCGGGCGCCCACCGGCAGTGGATGAAGTCGGGCGCGGGGTTGCGGGGCTCCGGCGGCGCGTCGAGCCGGTCCGCGTTGTCGCCGCCCGCCCGCCGCCACTCCTCGGTGCGCTCGGCCGCGAACACCCGCCACTGCTGCGCCGCGCACAGCAGCAGCACGAAGTCGTCTGCGGCACCCAGCTCAGTGTGGGGGCGGGGCTACAGCCAGCCCCGCCCCCACGCTGAAAGGGGAGGGGCCACCARGCTCCTCCCCCCATGAGGTGGGTCTATGTCTAGGCTCCTCCTCTACAGGACTGGGGACTCCACCAGTAGGGAGGGGACCTCCACCAAGCTCCTCCCCAAGGGGAGGTGGAGTCTGACCAAGCTCCTCCCCCAGGAGGTGGGTCTATTTCCAGGCTCCTCCTCCACAGGAATGGGGACTCCACCAATAGGGATGGGACCTCCATCAAGTTCCTCTCCTATTGCTTAGGGCCTCTACCAAGCCCCTCCCCCAGGGAGGTGGGACTTCTGCCAAGCTCCTCCCCAGGGGTGGGGCTATTTCTAGACTCCTCCTCCATGGGGGATGAGGACTCCACCAAGCCCCCTCTACCAGGGAGATGGGATCTTCCCTAAGCTCCTCCCCAGTGGGTGGGGCATCCACCAAGCTCCTCCTCCAGGGGCAGGACCYCTAGCAAGCTCCTCCCCCAGGGGGGTAGAACTAATTCTAGGCTCCTCCTACCTAAAAGGGATGGAGCCCAGCCCAACTCCCCCCCTCCTGGCTGTCCTGCTGTGGGACCTCCAGGATGTCCTGCTGTTCCTGGGGCTCGGGTGGCCAGGGGTGCCAGGGACACCGGGGAGGGGACAGCGGGTACTCACTGATGAGGTTGGTGGACTTGGGCGCCACGTAGAAGTCGGGCAGGTAGAGCCACTTGATGAGTGCCGAGTTGATGGGGAGGGACCGGCTCCACCGCCAGGGATAGTCTAGGGGGGTCACCAGTGAACTCAGTGGCTGCTCASCCCGGTGTCCCCACGCGTGTCCCCACGTCCCTTACCGAGGCAGAGGGCAGGCGGCATGCCCACGCACAGCAGGTACTGGTAGAGCAGGAAGACCACAAGGAAGAGGCAGTACTTGGGCCAGAGGCGGGCGATGGCCGCCCGCCGGCGCCGCGTGAGGATGACGACGAGCCAGCAGCCGTGCAGGATCACCATGAAGTTCATGCGCTGCCCGATCACGTTCACCGTCATGAGGAAGCAGATCTGCGCACGGAGGATGAGCCGCGCGCCGGACCCCCACCTCGGCGTGCCCGGCGCTGCCCGCTCCTCACCTCCAAGCCGAACTTGTAGTAGAAGTAGTTGAGGAAGTACTTGGCGCAGCTGATGAGCCCGTGGTCCAGGTGCTCGCGGGACACGTCCTCGAAGATGGTCTCGGTGACGGGGGCCGCCAGCTGGAACTGCTTGCGGTAGTAGGCCTGGCGCCGGTACACCACGGCCTCGAACACCAGCAGCAGCAGCACCTGCAGGTGGTTCTGCATGGACAGGAGGGTGCTCAGGGCCCTCATGGGTGCCCGTGCCCACGCGGAGGTCTCCATGGGCACCCTGGCGCGGGGAGCACCCTGGATCGCCCTCACCCACCTGGATGTAGCCCAGGTTGGGGAAGCCCTTGCGGATGCCGAACCAGTTGGCGGGGTCCACGGGGCCCCGGTACAGCGTGGAGTTGACCAGCTCCTCCGGGCTGAGGTTGGTGCCGTTGAGCTGGGGCTGCAAGAGGAGCAACGATCTGGGTGTCAGCACCACGGGCAGACCCTGCCCGCACCCACCTCCCACCATCCCCAGGTACCTGGGTGCAGTTGCTCGAGTACTCGCTGGGGTCGACGATCTTGAGCTGGTAGAGCATCTTGCAGACGATGATGATGCAGGTCCAGACGGTGGAGAGGCAGGAGGCCATGTGGCGGAAGCGGCAGTAGGGCATGGCCAGCGCCCACAGCAGCACCAGCAGGAAGTTCATCAGCGAGACCTGGGCAAGCGGCGGCGTCACCACTGCGGCGGAGGCGCCGGTGCCCTCGGGGACCCGGCCCGGATGCTGCCCCTACCTCCTGCAGGGCCACCCAGACGGTGTAGAGGGCCACGAGCTTGAGGATGTGCAGCTCGAGCAGGCGCCCCACGAAGACCTGCACCTGGGTCAGCCGCTCCGAGAAGGTCCGGCCCAGCACGGTGAGGCGCTCCAGCACCAGCCCCCACTTGGAGGGCACTGTGGGGACGTGGATTGTCATTGTTCCATCCCTATGCTCTCCATGCCTTGTCCTAGATTGGAGGACACCCCATCCCACCCTACACTCCACCCCGCTCCACCCTGGAGGATGTCCTGTCCCACTCAGCATCCCCCTGCCACATCCTGGAGGATGCCCCATCCCACCCAGCATCCCCTTGCTCCACCCTGGAGGATGCTCCATCCCTCATCCCCCCTGCCCCATCCCAGAGGATGCTCCATCCCTCATCCCCTTGCCCCACCCTGGAGGATGCTCCATCCCTCATTCCCCCTGCTGCATCCCTGAGGACGCTCCATCCCTCATCCCTTTGCTCCACCCTGGAGGATGCTCCATCCCTCATCCCCCCTACCCCACCCTGGAGGATGCTCCATCCTTCATCCTCCCTGCCCCACCCTGGAGGATGCTCCATCCCTCATCGCCCCTGCTCCACCCTGCAGGATGCTCCATCCCTCATTCCCCCTGCTCCACCCTGCAGGATGCTCCATCCCTCATCCCCCCTGCTGCATCCCAGAGGATGCTCCATCCCTCATTCCCCCTGCTGCATCCCAGAGGATGCTCCATCCCTCATCCCTTTGCTCCACCCTGGAGGATGCTCCATCCCTCATCCCCCCTGCCCCATCCCGGAGGGCCTCCCCCRCCAGCCCGGTACCCTGCGAGGCGCYCTCGGAATCATCTCCGTCKGCCCTGGCGCTCTCGGCGGCGGCSGCGTCCCGCAGCAGACGGCTCCCGTGCAGCTCCTCGGGCCTGTGGGTGGGAGRACGGCTCAGCATGGKCCYGGGGGGCACCCATGGGTGCCRGCGCCAGCGYGGGCCCTACCCRGGGATGTGGCGAGGCTGCGGCTCGCGCGCAGGGATGTGCTCCAGGTCGGTGATGAGCATGAAGGGCTGGTGGAAGTAGTGGAGCTGCAGGATGCAGGCCAGCAGGAAGAAGCCCGGGATGAGGGTGCTGGAGAAGAGCTCGGAGAYGCTGAACTGCTCCAGGCCCAGGTCTCCCAGCCTGGCCATGGAGAGACTGCTTAGTGCGGGGCRCATCCATCCCACCCCGACCAGCGGCATCCTCGGCGCAGGCTTCCCTCGGCCTCCTCGCAGTGCCCGTCACCCCGTCACTCACTGCTCGTTCGTGAGCCCCGTCAGGTTCCTCCAGTACATGGGGAAGTCCTCGAACTGGAAGGTGTAGACGGCGATGAGCACCAGCATGGTGTAGGCCACCACGAGCCACCAGAAGCCCTTGAGCACCTTGCGCCACAGGCTGTAGTACACCTGCGGGGACAGCACCGTGACGGCACCGTGGGCTGCGGGACCCCGGCGGGGACAGCACCATGACAGCACCGCGGGCTGCGGGACCCCGGCGGGGACAGCACCATGACAGCACCGTGGGCTGTGGGACCCCAGCGGGGACAGCACCGTGACGGCACCGTGGGCTGTGGGACCCCAGCGGGGACAGCACCGTGACGGCACCACGGCAGCGTCCCAGCAGGCAGCAAGGCTGGCCCTACCTGGAAGAAGGTGAGGCAGAGCAGGAAGAGGAACATGTAGACGATCTTGTAGACGACAAGGCGCCCGGCGAAGCTCACCACGATGAACATGCCGGCGCACACGCAGATCCAGTACTTGGCGTAGAAGTCGCGCACCATGGCCCCCAGCACTTTCAGCATGTCCTGCTGCTGGCTGGGCTCTGCAAGGCACCGCCGGGGCTGCTCGGGGACGTCTGCGGAGCCGCCCGGACGCCTGGGCCCACAGCGCGTCCCCGGCAGCGTCCCCAACCCGTCCGCCCCGTCGCGCTCACCCGTGTCCGACACCGTCACCTCCAGGAGCGGCGTGGACGGGCACTGCCTCGTGAGCAGCTTCTCCTTGACGAACTGCCGCACCAGGAGCCAGAAGGTGAGGGTGAGCAGGAGCTGCGGGGACGGGCGGTGAGCAGCGGGTCCCGCGCCCGCGGGCACGGCGCCGGCGCCGCCCGCCTCACCTTGGCGCCCAGGTCCAGGCAGGGGTACTTGGGGTGCACGAGCCCCAGCTGCTCGAGGCTCATGAAGCCGACGCGGGTGGGCAGCTCGGGGGCCAGCTCCATGGCCCACACGTACTGGGCGCTGCAGAGCCCCACGGCGTAGAGCAGCAGGAAGGGCGAGCAGAGCATGGCGAAGTGCTGCCGGCTCCGCACCACCCAGATGAGGCAGGCCCAGAGCAGCAGCACGAACGTGAGCCAGCTGTGGTACGTGATGCTCCACACCTGGGACGGGGGCAGCGGGCGGCCGCTCGCGTGGGCTCTCCCCAGCCCCCGGAGCAACGGGGACAAGCCCGCTGCCCCCRTGTCCCCTCCTCACCATCATGGCGATGAGGGCGCAGACGTAGCTCTGGCTCATGACGACGTGACCCAGCGCGTGCAGCAGCGGCCGCTCCGAGCGCCGCGTGGTGCCTGGCCGCGGGGAGGGGAACCGTGAGCGCCCCGCTCCCCAGGAGCGCTGCCCCGCGTGCAGGCAGGGTGCAGGGCCCGCTGCCCGGCCRGGCCAGCTTACCCGTTGGCGACGCAGAGCCCATGCGGTGCACGGTGCAATTCTGGGGGCCGCTGCCCGGGCTCCTGGCGCCGGCGCGCAGCATGGGCTGGGGGCAGAGAGGGGCTGAAGCAGGTGCACCGCTGTGCCCCACGCATGGGGACCCCCCGCTGGGTGCCCGTCGAGGGTGGGCAYGGCACCCGCGCGCTCACCCTGGCGTCCTCAGCCAGCCCTTCGCCRTCCCTGGGCCAGCTCTCCAGCTCCACCAGCTCCCGCTCCCGGCCCCGCTCCGGCGGCTGGGTGCTCTGCAAGGGGGAAGCACCAGCTCACGGCAGCCCCGCAGGAGCCAAGGAGGGGATCCCRACCTGCTCCCTTCCCCTGSCATCACCRTTGCTGGGGGCACCCAGCACGGCCSTGGCACCCACRGGRGCTCATCTCACCCCAGCGGCCCCCGGGCGCCCCTCACCTTCTTGGCAGCATCGAGGCGCTGCAGCTTGAGCAGGGTGGCCACRGTGTAGTAGAGCAGGAGCAGGATGCCGGGGTGGGCGTAGACGGGCCACGGGTGGCCGGTGTTGAGCACCAGYGCGTTGGGCTGGGAGCAGTTGGTGTAGACGATGATGTCCTTGAAGCCGAAGAGGCTGCGGGCACCGAGGGGGCGGCGCTCAGCCCATGCCGGGTGCCACATCCTGGCGCGGGGGGACATCCCATGGCGGGACTCACCGTGCCCAGAGCGTGGGGGGCGGGAAGAGCCCCTGCACGAAGGGCRTCTGGTAGGCGTAGAGGCAGAGCAGGTGGGCGCCGGCGTAGAGGCCGACGAGGCTGCAGAGCGCGTCGAAGGCGGCGCGGCCGCGGGGCACGTGGCAAGCCCACCACGTGCACAGYGCCACGAAGAGCACGTAGTAGACGCTGGAGGCGGCCGAGGGCAGGGCGATCCCTGCGGAGCRGGGGCACGTGAGCGCCCGGGGGCGCCGGCTCCTCCGCCGCCAGCCCCGCGGCCCGTCTCACCTGCCAGGGCCAGCAGCAGGACGGCGGCGCCGGCGGCGGCACCGCGCAGCAGCTGGTGCGCCGTCACCCGCAGCTTGGYGCTCAGCGGCGTCCCCCCGCCGCTCGGGCCACCGCCACGCTCCACGTCCTCCTCTTCCTCCTGCCCGGGACAGGAGCGGGGTCCCGAGCGGTCCCCGCGCAGCAACATCACACACCCAGGGCCACSCTGCTCCGGTGCCCCGGTGTCCCCACAGAGCACCCAACGCGTGGCCAGGGTGCCGGGAATGCCGCCCCCCAGCTGGCTCCTGCCATCAGCTCGGGGTGTTGGGTGTTTAGGGAAGGAGGGACGTGGGATCGCGTCCCCATACGGAGCAGCCCTCGGGTGCGTGGCCCTGCACCTGGCCGTGTTTATCCCGTTGGCCGCTCGGAAAGTGCCCGCCGAGCGCGGCTGTTTTCCTTGGCGCCGGCGCACGGGTTCCCTGTGCTCAGCTTTTTTCCAGGCTGCTTTTCCGCGCCGGCCCCGCGCTCACGGCCAAGGCATCCGCATCTGCCCGCGCTCCGGTTACAGCCCGCGCCGCCGGCCGGGGCCGYCCCGGCTCGGCCGCCCCGCATAAAGCGGCTCTGTGCGGCCGGGCTCCGTGCCGGGATCCCTATGGAAACGGCGCCGCAAACACGGGCAGCTCCGGTGGCCGCCGGCTGAGTCAGCTCGGCCGTTACGARGTGCCGCGCGCGGGGGAGCTGCGGCCACGCGGGAGCCATGCGGATGGATCCAGCCCCGCCAGCGTCATCRGGGATTCCCAGGGCGTGGGGCTGGGAGCACAGAGCGCCCGTATCCCGGCAGGACGTGCCCGGGTGCGGGAGCAGAGGCACCGCAGAGGGATGCGGGAGCTGCCGGCGGGACAGACGCTGCCACCCACCTGCCGCAGGGGCTCCAGGGGCTCCGGCCGCCGGGCGCGGGGCTTGGGGACGAGGCGGCGGCAAAGGCCCAGGCAGAGCGCGGACACCAGCAGGATGCCGGCGTCGGGCGCCACGAGGCGCACCGAGTTGGGGATGTCATTGAGGTCCAGCCTGGCGGGGACAGCGACAGCAGGGCTCGGGGACGTGTCACCATCGCGTGGGACACCCGGCACCGCTCCCAGCCCGGCGCACGGAGACGCCGAGCTCAGCAGCATCCCRAGGGCGAGGATGCTCCCGCTCTCTGCACTCCAGGGCTGCCCCTCACCTGGTGACGCCGACGTGCCGGGCCAGGATCTCCCAGGTGCTGCCTGCGGGAGCACCGAGGTGCTGAGCGGCGGCAGGGCGTGCGGAGCCCCRGCGCGCTCGCCACAGCCATTCCCGGCCACGGAATTCCCACCAATGCACCCAGTSCTGCACCACGGAGCTGCAGCAGCGYCCAGCACCCGGCAGGACGGGTGCACCGGTACCCGTCTTCACGGATGGTACCCGAGGACGAGAGCCCCCGGGGCCGCGGCCGGGGCGCTTTGCCCGCGGGACGCCCTGCTCGCCCGCCCCGTGCGGCGCCCTGTACTCACAGCTGGGCCCCAGCAGCTGGTCGAGGACGGGCAGCGTGTAGAGGCATATCTGGAAAACCACGTGGGCGGTGAGGAAGATGATGCTGGTTCCCAGGAGGGCTTTGAGGAGGCGGCCGGTGTGACCTGCGGCAGGGGACAACCGCTGTCACCCAGCGTGTGACAGTCCCCAGGGGAACCCCGCCAAGGGCACCCCTCCATGCTGCATTCCTGGGGAAACTGAGGCATGGAGCAGTGCAGGGCACTGGGAACATCCCCCTGCTCCAGCACCAGCTGGGGAAGGGGCTGTTYCCCAGCCACCGAAGCAGAGATCCCACATGGGATGCTCCAACTGCAGCTGGGAGCTCCCCCCTTCCATGCCCATCCCACCCGGAGCGCCAGCCCGGCGCTGCCTCCCCTTCCCACGGCTGGAATTTCCCGGGGGCGGCAGCRGGGCCGGAGCCAGCGATCCCCCACRCCGCGCCGGCCCCGTCACACCTTCCACCAGCTGCGGCCGGGCCCCGGGCCCTCGTCCCACTTTCCCTGCCGCTGGAACAGCCGCGCCGTGGCCCCCGCCGCAGCTGCACCGGCCGGGGGGCGGCCCCGCGCCAAGCTCTCCCTCCGCTTGTTTTTTCCTGTAAATCCGCGCGCTGGCTCGCGGCAGCGCCCGGCCTCCGACGCCGAGCAGCCCATGAAATATTCAGAGGGCAGAGCTTTTAGCCACGGCAGCGCCCGGCACGGCCACAGCGCGGCCCGGCCTGGCGGGCACCCGCAGCGGGGCACGGAGACCCCTGCCCGGCTCTCCTCTAGCACTGCGACCATGCACCCTGGGTGCGCTGCATGGGGACGTGCTCCATGCACCCGTCACGGGGACCCTGCCATGGGGACGTGCTCAATGCACCCACCACGGGGACCATGCCATGAGGTCCTGCTCCGTGCACCTGCCATGGGGACGTGCTCAATGCACCCACCACGGGGCCCCTGCCATGGGGACGTGCTCTGTGCACGCACTGCATGCATCCTGCCACGGGGACACGTCCTCGTGCACCCATGTGCCTGCTACAGGGACCCGGTCCATGCACCCACGATGTGCAACCGCAGCAGGGACCAGCTCTGTGCACCTGCCACGGGCACCCATGGCACACACCGACCAYGAGGACCTGCCCGGTGCACCCATGGCACACACCGACCAYGAGRACCTGCCCCATGCACCAGGACRTGCAGCCACCATGGGGACCTGCCCCCACACGGATGTCCCTCCGTGGAGGGGACCTGCCCCGCACACCCGAGTGCGGCCACCACAGGGGACCTGCCCGGTGCAGCCACCACGGCCCTGCCCACCCCATGGGCCCAGCCCAGCCCTGAGGTTTCTGGTTAATAAGGCTGGGACTCGAAACTGCCCTTTTCATAGCCAGAAGCCTATTAATAGCCGGGCTGGGCTATAATTAACAGAGCGAGGCCGCCGCGCGGAGCCACGCGTCCCGGTGCCCGCGGCGGGGGCAAACCACAGGGCAAGGGGAGCAGGGAGCGGGCGCCCGCGCGGGCAGCTCCGGTGCTGCCGGGAGGGCAGCCCGGGGACGGCAGCAGCCGGTGCCCGCGGCCCAGCTGCCCTCTTACCTCTCACGGTGTCCTCGGAGGGCCCCAGGAAGCAGGGCAGCAGCAGCAGGAAGAGCAGGTAGACCAGGGAGAGGACGTTGAAGCGGAAGAGACAGGCTGGGGACGGAGGCACGGATGGAGTTAGCCCATTGCACACCCACCCCATAGCACCGGGAGCCCCTGGGATGAATCCAGCCGGGACCCCGGCATCCCTAACCCCTGCAGGGCCCAGGAATGGGTGCGTTTGGGTGCCCCCAGCTCGCTCGCAAACCCAGGGGTGARCTCCAGGCTCGCCAAGGCCCCCAGGAAAGTGCAAAGGGGATAGTGGAGTTTGTCCGGTCTCTCCCACCCATCCCTATGCAGGGGACGCCCCGTGGGGGATGCATCGTCCAAGCGACGCCGGTGCAGCGCCTGGCACGTGCCCAGGGGCTCTGCTCCATCAAGGGGCAGCTCAGAGCCCTTGGCACGGGAGCAAAGAGCAAAATCAGCTTTATTCCAACGGGCAAAACAACCCCCTTCCCGTAAGGCAGCTGAGCTCTGCTCRCTGCCACCCCATGGCCACGGCCGCCCGCGGGGCTGGGGGACACAGGGACGCTCGGGCAACGCGGAGCGGGGCCCCGAGGCGCCTCGGTCCCCATCCCCGTCCCGCAGCCCTGCTCCGGACACGCCACCCGCTCTGCACCTTCCTCTTGCTTATTTTTAGACCTAAATTACAGCTTGTTTTCAGGCACAAATGCGGTGGAGGAGCCAGGGAGGGAGCTCTGCACCGGGGCCAGCGCCCCTGGGGCTGCCACCAGTGGGGACAGGGTCGCAGCATCCCGGTGGCTGCAGGAGCGCTGKGCAGCCCATAGCAATGGCCGTGCCCCAACTGCCGGGGACGGAGGTGGCCACCCACGTGGGACATCTTGGAGATGGGCACGGAGGGGAGTGTGTAGGAGCCGGGGAGCCCACGGGCCACCCAGGAAGGGCCGGTCACAAGGCCCGGCTGGGACAGGGACACTCGCCCCTTCCCTGCACGGCCAGGAGCCAGGGACGTGCTCAGCCCCAGTGAGCTGGGCACGGCCCTTCCTGTGTTTACGGATCCTACGGGATGGCTCATCCCGTGGCCACACAGCCCCCRACAGGACCCCCACCAGCCCGCACCCTCATCCCGCACAGGAACGGGACCCCGGGAATGTCCTGGACAGGGCACAGATCCAACCTGCAGGCAGCACCCTGGGGTGGGGGCAGCCGGGCCCTGCCTGCAGCCCCTGCGGGACCCGCGGCCGGCGCTGCCCCCAGCCCRCGTCCCCTCCCCGCCGAGGGCTGCTCGCTGCGTTCGGCAAACCATGATCTCATGGAGCAAATATTCCCCTTCCCGCGCCAGCGGCGAGGAGCCCAGGAGGAGCCGTGCCGGGGAGCGGGGCGAGCACCGCGCCGGGACCGGCCCTGCAGCACGTCCTTGTCCTGTCCGGGGATGGGGACACCCAGAGACCCAGTCCAGTCCCATCCCATGGGKGCTGCTGGAGAGGGCAGGACCAGCAGGACTAGAGCTCCGTTAGCATCACCCAGGCATGGGCAGCACCATGAGCACCCTCCATGGGGACATGGACTGCRGGCACCGGGGAGGCGCTGGCACCACGGGGACAGGACCCCAGAAGAGGTGACAGCTGGACTTTAGCAGCATCCAAGCCAGTTCAGCACCCATGGGTGCCCYCCAGCCCCAACAAGTGCATGGGGCTGCAGGTAAGTGCTGGGAGGCACCCGGCTGCTGCAGGCCGGCCCCATGTCCCCAAAACATCCCTGAGGGCACCAGGACAGCTCCAACCCTGCCCAGGGATTATCCCAGCACTGCTGCACCTGAGATATTAACCAAGTCAACGTGGAGAGGAGGATAAATCACAGCGAGACGCACGAGACCTCATCACAGAGCAGCCTTTAATGGTCCCCGGGGAGCSGGCACGGGGAGCGAGCGGTGCCACCCGGCACATCCCACGGCAGGACCGAGCGCCCGGGCTCGGCACGGTCACGGCCGCGCTCCCCGTGGGCACTGGCGCCCATGCAGTATTAATTAGCGCAGCTCTTTAATSAGCTGCACGCGCTGCTGGTTCCGCACAGCCCCGTTACCTGCGGCGGGAGCTAAGCCCCAAGGGGGACCCAGACGCACCGGGGCATCGCTCCGTGCCGTGGGGCAGAGCCAGCCAAGCCCCAGCCAGCCCCCGGAGCACCCGGCAGCTCTGCCCGCTCCCAAGAGGACGAGGCGCATGGGGACAGGGTGCATTTTGCAAGGGCTCAGTGCAGAGGCCCTTGGGGACCCAGCACCCAGAGCTGGCACCACTGGAGAGGTGGCCGCAGGCACACGGGCCGCGTTGCTGGCTGCATTCCCAGCACGCCCCGAATCCCCTTTCCGGGATGGGGAACCAGCCATGACACTTCACCCTCTGCATCCTGTTTTTGTGGAAAAACTTCCCGCCAGCGGCAGCGCCACCGGCCCGGCCCATGGTGGCTCCCCGGGGACACGGCCAGGGCTGCCCTGGGGGCACCAGSTGGGCACTGTGCCCATGTGGGTGCAGCATGGCCACCAACCCTTGACCAAGGACATGGCACCCGTGGCCACCATGGTGCTGGGGGATGGGGCTCCCATATAGCCCTATATAGCCCATCTCCTATGTCCTTGCCCCTAGGGGCAGCACCAAGGGGTGGTGAGCATGAAGTTAGAGCAGGGCCAGGCTGGGGGAAGGCAGCAAGACCCAGTGCRACCCCCAAGTGTCCCCTGTCACCTCCAAGCAACACAGGCTGGTCCCACCCACAGCACCCACTCCAGCACGCAGGGACTTCAGCCCCACTGTCACCCAAAACAGCAGTGCAGGGGGACACACACAGCAGGAGCCGGGGCCGGGCACACAGCGCCCCAGCCCTGCACCCAGCCCTGCCTGTGGAGGAAGCAGGATCCGTTTCTCCCGGAGACATCCGCAGCTTCCTTTTTTTTTTTTTCCTTAATTTCCCCTCATTTATAGAAAGCACCTGACCACAGGAGGCAGCTGCCCGCAGCCCACGCRCCCGCTGGGTACCCGCAGCACCGCCTGGCCCCCCGGGGGCCTGGGGACCCACAGAGGGGCCGCCCCACATCCTCGCCCCCCACTGCAGCCCGGGGGGCTCCCAGCGCCGGGCCGGCCCCACAGTGTCCTGCACACGCTCAGGAAGAGCCCTGATTGCAGGGGAAGGAAGGCCGGGAGCGGAGGCGGCCGGCAGGGGGGGGGACGCCAGCTGTGTCACCCCCGCCCCACGTCCCCTCCCGYGGGCCGCTCCGTCACCGCAGCGCGAGCGCCGGAGCCGCTGCCCTGCCAGCGGCCGYGAGCGCCAGGCTCCAAATTTAACCACGCAGCCGGGGGAAGGTTACACCCGGCTACTAGGGTTTCGGGAGCCGCAGCATCCCCGGCGGGAGCCCCACRCGCTGCTGGCAGGGGACACGGAGGCGCCAGGGGGGACACACGTGCCGCCGGCGCAGCCACCGTCCCCGCGCAGAGCCAGCGGGGAGGCTGCGTGCAGCAGCACCCGGACACCTTCCAGCCTGGCTCACGGCAGGGTTATAATTAACCTCCTCACATCCTGCACTGAGTCACTCCCCGCGCAAACTGGAGCGAATAGAGAAGCTTTTTCAACAGCCACCGACTTCCTCCACCGGCGAGTCTCGAGCTGCCTCCGCYGGAGGCCCAAAGGGCCGGGCCGAGGCTGCAGAAGCCGAAACGCGGCRGCTCAGCTGGACGCAGCCCCCGGGTGCCGCTGCAGGCGGCGACGACACCCACTTATCGCCCGAGTTGCCTTGTGGCTTCTTCCGGCCACCCCAGGGCGCCCGCCGGGCACAAGGAGCCCGTTGACCGGTGCTGTTTATGGAGCACCGGCCCCGCGGAGCGTTTCCCTGGCGTCTATTTAAAGGTAAACCCAGAGTCCCCGAACACGTTTCCCCGGGCAGCCCAGGTTCAAAGAGCTGATTCTTGTTCGGCGAGTCTCGGGACACGGGTATTTTCCAGGCTAGTAGCCAGACGATTGCCTAGGTGGGTGGTGCATCTGCCTTCAAAGGCCAACATTGCTTAAAATGGGCCGAGAGCAGCTCCGCCGGGATGGTCCCGGCGCCGCGGCGGGGTCCGCGTCCCGCTGCCCGCCCCGCACGAGCGGCTCGTTGCACAAGCGGCCCCGTCACCCGTCACGGCAGCTCCCGGGAGCGGGTTTGCGAAATCCGGCCAGGAGGAATGCGGAGGGCGCGGGGAGCGGGCAAGGCCGCGCCCGGAGCCGGCTGGCGGCCGCCGCGCAGCCCTGGCCGTCGGTGATAAAACTTGCAAAACAGCCGCCGCTCCGGCCCGGGGAGGCGGCTTCACCCCGACGGGGCCCACGTGCGCGGGCGCCGGGGCGAAGGACCCGGCGCGGCGATTCTGCACGACCGGGTGCCCGGCGGCTTGGCGCGTGCCAGGGCTCCCCTGGAGCCGCTYCCCTGGGCCGGGCAGCGGGAGGAGGCGGCGGTTCCCGCAGCAGCTTCCCCGCCGTCCCGGCCCGCTGCGGCGCCGGCCCCACRCGTCGCGCTCGGCGGCTCCGCGCGGCTGCCGTCCCACGGGCCGCACTGATTCAGCCGCTTCCTGGCCGCGGCAGCGCCCGCGCCCCCGGCCACTTCCTCGCTGCGGGGGGAGCTGCTCACCCACGGGTGGCCTCAGCATGTGCCAGCACCCCCCGCTCTGGGGCACCCCRCAAACCGCGGCCGGGCTCCCGAGGGTGTCCCCAGCACAAGCAGCACGGGGTCCTCAAACGCTTCCCACACACCCAGAGCGCCAGGACAAGGACGGGGACCCAAAGACACCCCCGGGCAGGACGGACAGCGCTCCGGGCCGATACGAAGTAGCGGCGGGCGGACACAGAGTGTCCCAGGAAGGACGGGCGTGGGGGGGGGTTGTCCCGAGGAGAGAGGGGGTCCGGGCACTCACCGGCCAGCAGGGCCAGCGGCAGCAGCAGCCAGTAGAGGCCGGCGCAGAGGAGCCGCCGCTCCATGGCTGCAGGCGGCCCCGCGCCGCGCTCATCCCGCCGCGCCCGGGCGCAGCGGAGCGGAGCGACCGGTCCCGGAGCGCCCGCCCCGCGCCCGCCGCCTTTATAGGCGCCGCCGCCCCCCCCCCACCCCAAGTCCAGCCCGGCCCGGCCCGGCCCGGCCCGCGCGGCGCCCGGCACCACCTAGCGCCGCCCGCCGCGCACTGCAGCTGCTGTCACGAGTTGGCCGGTCTCAGCCCTCGCGGGCAGCGGCAGCTCGAGGGGCCGGGGAAGGGGGCGGCCCCCTTGGTGGGTCGGAGCGGGGGTGGCGCAAGGGCGGCGGGACGGGACAGGGCGCGGGGCGCTCCCGGCGCGGRCCCCGCGGCCGCCGGGCTGCAGCAAGGGCATTTGCGGCGAAAAGCAGGCTGCGCGCTTCCTGTTTGCGCGCCGTAAGGGAAAAAAAAATAGAAAAGCAAGCTAATTGAGGCTGAGTGCTTCGGCCGGGCTCCGGGGCGAGCTAATGTCCGCAGAGAGCTCGGAAGCTGCCGAGCGGGGTGGGAATGTCACGCGCTCCTGGAATTGGCTGTGGCTGCTGGCCGCGAGGTCTGGGAAAGGGGTGGCCAGCCCCAAGCCCTGGGAGTGGGGGCCCATCCCGCGGTCCGGAGCGGGGACATGTGCCCCTACAGCCCCTGCTTTGCCATCTAGCACCACGCAGCACCCCTGGCCCAGGACTCCCCTCATGCGAGGGTCCCGCTCAGCAGCCAGTGGCGCTGGCATCGGCAGCACTGCTCAGCCCCAGTGGGATCCACCGGCCCGTGAAATTCTCTGCATTCTTTGGCTTTTCTCCTGTTTGTTTCCCCAACGCGCTTAATAAACCAGCGCTGGTCCCTAACAGCCTCTGCTTCCTTCCCTGCATTCCAGCCAATTCCTGTCCTGCCGATGCTCTGAGCCCCTCCTCACGTGGCTGCCCACTGCTCTCCGGGAGAGGCTGTGGATGAGGAAAACCCCTCGAGCATCCCTGGGACGAGGCCTCAGCCCCCTCTGCCCGGCAGGCGATGCCGCATTGATCCCTGCGAGCCGGGATCCTGAGGGATCAGCCAGGGTAAAACGTTCTTCAATACGCAGCCACAAAGTCCTGCATTAACGAAGCGGCTGCAAACCCGCAAAGCCAGCCCTGGAAGCTGCAGCTGCAATGCTCCGGCTGCAGCCCTCCGGCTGGAGCACCTACCGGTATTCCAGGAAAAGGTGGAACACCGGGAACGCCGGGAGTCTTCCTGCCTCGTTGGGAGCCGGCAAACAACCCCCAGGCCCGGGGATGGAGCCGCAAGCGGCGGCACAGCCAGTCGTGCAGCCGGTCCCTGGCTTCAGGAGGTTTGCACCAGCAATTGCAACTGCTCTTGCAAGCCGGTTCCTCCCGCCGGGATTGCCCTTGGGATCTTGGAGGGGGGACTGAGCTGAGATTCCCACCCCAACGTCCTCCCTTGGGGAGGGAGGCAGGCACAAGGGTGTCCCAGGATGCGGCTAAGCCACCACTAAGCGGGATCCTAAAGATGAGGAGCGCCAGATGATGTAGAATAGAGCAGGGCTGAGACTCCATGGATGTGACACCGTGGAGCAACTCCTTGTATCCCAGGGATGGGATGTTTGTGCATCAACCAGGCCAGCGCAGAGCACCATAAGCCACAGCACCCGTCCCACGCACTGCAGCAGGGGCTGATGCAGCACGGCAGGCACTGAGGCACCACAGTGGCATCTGACGCAGGGGTCTCACACACCGTGGTGGGGTCTGATGCTCCACGGAGGAGGCTGGTGCACCCTGGGGGGACTAATTACATTAGGGATGGGGTTTAGCAGGCATAGAGTTGATAAATTTATGGTTGAATTTTATGATCTTAAAGGTCTTTCCAACTATAATGATTCTATGATTCAATAGAGGTGTCTGATACACCCTGACGGGGGCTGACACACACAGTGGGGTCTGCTGCACCACAGAAGCGCCTGGGGCACCGCGGTGGAGTCCGACAGGCCGCGGAGGGGTCTAAGGAACCGCGGAGGGGTTAACGCACCACGGTGGGTGCGACGATACATCACGGCGAGGTCTGGTGCACCAAGGAGGCAGCAGCCAGGCCCGCACGAAACCGGGGCAGGTGCGGGGGGCGGGCACCCCCAGCCGGCCACGCACCGCCCCGTTATCCCCTTCCTTCCTCCCCACCCCTCCCCAGCGCCGCCCTCCAGCCCCCCGCGTGGCGCCCGTCCAGAAAGCGGCGCGGCTCCTTTAAGAGCTCCGTGGCGCCAATCCGCTCCCGGGCGCGCCACGCTGCGTCACGTGACAGAGCGCGCGGCGGGTTCGCGCCAAAGCGGCTCCATTGCCACGGCGCGCACGTGGGCGGGCACCGGGAGCGGGACCAGGATCAGGACCAGGATCGGGAGCGAGACCCGCCGCCACCGGGCGCCATGGCCCAGCTCCGCCTCACCGACTTCTTCGGGCGCACCAAGGCGGCGGCGGCCGGTGCGGAGCGGCGGCTCAAGGCCGCGCTGCCCGGGCCGGCGGGGAAGCGGGCGCTGAGCGCGGAGCCCGCGGCGCCGCCCGGCTCGCCGCGCACCCCGGCGCGGCCCGGCGCTGGCGACGGCGGCAGCAGCAGCAGCATCCCGGCGCTGGCGGGCAGGAAGCGGCAGCGGCAGGAGCTGGATGAGGAGCCGGGCGTGGAGCGCAGCGGGAAGTCGGCGCGGAAGAGGCTGGAGCTGCCGCGGGATGCGGAGCCGCCGGCCGGGGTGAGGGGCTGCGGCTGAGCCAGGGCTGGGAGCAGGGGGAGCTAGAACCGGGCACCGGCCCTGGTGCGGGGCCGGGGGGGTTGCAACCTGCAACCTGTCCCCGTTTGGGCTGGGGGGTGTCCCTTGCACCCAGCGAGCTCCATCACTCACCATTCCCGCCCTCCCGCAGGCTTCCAGCCCTCTGGCCACCGCGCTRACACCCTCCTCATCGGAAGCGACACCCTCTTCGCTAGGCCCAGCAGCAAAGATGCCATCCAGGGCGACCCTCGGGCCCAGTGCGATGCAGCCCGGCCAAGCCTTGCCAGGCCAGAGCAGGGAGTCGAAGCAGGTACGGCTGGGGGCGGTTGCATGTCCAGTGACCCTCACCGCTGCGTCAGGTCACCTCTGTTTACCTTCCTCCTTGTAAATGCTATAGCTGGACAGAGGGTGCCCCCTCAGGAAGGGGCATTAATGATCCCCCACGCTCTGGTTCTGCAAGGGGGAGACGCGCTGGGTAAAGTTATTGTGTGCCGGGCGCGGGTGCCTCCGCGTCACCGTCCTCCTCTGCCCCAGGAGAGCATCGCGGAGCTGAAGCGCCGCCTGCGGAGGGTGAAGGCACTCGCTGAGCTCGCCCAGGTGCCGCCGGCCTCCGCCGAGGCCAGCGCGGAGCTGCAGAGCCGCCTCCGGCGAGCGCGGGACCTGGAGCTGAGGGTCCGCCAGAGGAGAGCGGAACAAGCCCGGGCGGAGGAGGCGGGAGSCCGGGCGGAGGCGCAGCCCTCGGAGCAGAGCAGCGGCACGGCCAGGTGAGGAGCAGCCCTGCGGGGTGGGCAGCGGCTGGGGACGCACGGCCTGAAGCAGAGGATGGGTGACGTGACCCAAACGGTGGCAGAAGCTCCTTGGAGAGGACTACAGGGAGGGGGAGGAAGGCAGCGCTCGTACCGGGGGCGAGCAGGGCACGGGCTGTTGGGCTCAGCAGAGGCCCCGGCGCCACGAGGAGCATCCAGGAGCTGACACCTCTCGTCCTTGCCCCAGCAGCGAGAAGGCCCCCGCGTACCAGCGCTTCCACACCTTGGCCCAGGACGTGCCCCCGGGGCTCACGCTGCCCTACAAGTTCAAGGTGCTGGCCGAGATGTTCCGCAGCATGGACGCCATCGTGGGGATGCTCTTCAACCGCGCCGAAACCGTCACCTTCGCCAAGGTCAAGCAGGGGGTGCAGGACGTGACGCGCAAGTAGGTGCAGGGCAGGCAGGGGTGGCACGGGGGTCCCTGCTGCCACCGCAGCAGTGTCTGACCTCGGCGGGCTCGCGCAGGCAGTTTGAGGAGCGGCACGTGGGCCAGATCAAGGCCGTGTACCCCGAGTCCTACCGGCTGCGCCAGGAGAACAACATCCCCACGTTCTGCAGCGGCCTGAAGAAGTCGGACTATCAGCTCACGCTCGAGCCGGTGCTGGGGGAAGGTAGGAGCCTGGGGTCCTGGGAGAGCAGGGGTGGGCCCGGACACCTGGGTCCCCTCAGGCGCCTTTGAGGCCCCAGAATTGTTCTCCACGCTGCCTCGCTCTGCTCTGGTCTGTTAAATAATCCAATTTGCAAGGTCCTGAGCGTGCCAGAAGTGGAAAACACTTGCGGGGAGAGCGCGAGGTTGAGCAGTGGTGCTGGCAGGGCCCCAGGCAGCAACAGGTCTCTGCTCGTGTCCCTCAAGAGGCTCTCGAGCCTTGGCTCGCACCCAGGCAGCTGYTGCCTGGCTCCGCTTGCCGCCCTGCGCCCGGCCGGGAGGGCCATGCCGGGGCCGCGGGTGACGCTCCGTGCGGTGCTCCCGTTGCAGGGGACAAGGTGGACGGCCGCCCGCACTTGTCGGCCTCGCGCCTGCTGGAGCGCAGGAGGGAGTTCCACCGCGGCCTCGTGGACCTCGTCAAGCAGCACCACAAGGTGGGGGGGCGCCTCGGCACGCTGCTCTCGCCATCGCTGGCAACGGGGCACCCTGTGGGTCCAGCCTTCCCCAGGGGCCCTGACGCTCTCCCATTCCCCGGGTGGGTTTTACCCCTTGGGGCTCCTCACGGCGCTCTCCAGAGGCRTGTGGGGCCGGCCTGGGCGGGTGTCCAGGCTGTGGTGCAGGCCGTGGATATTCTTGGCCGGCCGGCGTGGGTGGGGAGCGCAGGGAGCCAGGCGAGCAGCGGGAAACGCACGAGCGGCGGCACGAGGAGCGTGGGGTGAGCGGCCGGTCCGTGACGTGTCTCTGCCCCCACTCCAGGCRTTCCTGGCCTCCCTGAGCCCCCCCYTGGCGGTGCCGGAGGACAAGCTGACGCGCTGGCACCCCCRCTTCAACGTGGACGAGGTGCCGGACGTGACCCCGGCCGAGCTGCCGCAGCCGCCCCGCGCCGACAGGGTGGCCACGGCCCAGGAGGTGCTGAACGCGGCCCGGGGCACCATGACGCCCAAGGTGAGTGACGAAGGTGACGTCCCCGGCGAGCGGCAGACCTCAAAGCTGCTGCCTCTGCAGGAGGAGGCTGCTGGATAAGCCCAGCTCAGAGCCCTGAGACTCCTGAGGTCTCCGTGAGGTTCTCCTGGGGAGAAGGGGGCTTGGGTGTGAAGGCTGCTGCTCGGGGCTGGAGAGGTCTCTGGTACTTACTGTTGGGCTGGGGCACCCAAAGGTGCCCCCATTGCAGGTGGGGTGGGTGAGAGCCACACAAGACAGGAGCTTCAGGCCATGAACACGGAGATGGATGGGGAGCAGGGGCGTCGCGGGGGGAAGTTCTCTTCGGGGCAGCTCCCTGCATTAACCCAGCGCCGCCTCGCGCTTCCCCACGAGCAGATGGAAAAAGCTCTTGCCAACATGGCCCTGAGAGCGGCTGAAGCCAGTGCAGAGGAGCCGGCGGCTCCCAAGGCGCCGTCCCCGGCCGGCACCTCCAGCGCGCTCAAAGGGGTGTCCCAGGCCCTGCTCGAGCGGGTGAGTAGCGGGGCCGCGGAGGAGCCGCCCGTGGCGCCGGCCCGGCCCCGCGAGGCTGACGCGTGCTCCGCGCTGCCCAGGTCCGTGCCAAGGAGGCGCAGCGGATGCGGGCGCTGCTGACGCGGGCGCCGCAGCAGGAGGAGCGGCTGGCCATGCTGGCGCGGCTGCCGGCCATGGCCCGCGTCCTGCGCAACGTCTTCGTGGCCGAGAAGAAGCAGGCGCTGAGCCTGGAGCTGGCCTGCGCCCGCATGAGCGACAGCTGCCCCACGCAGATGCCCCCCGGTACGGAACCGCTCTGCCCCGCGCGGGACGCTCGTGGGGCCTCTGGCATCTCCCCTTCCTCCCTCCATCCGCACAAAACCCTTCCCTGCAGCACGGGGTGCAGGGAGGGTTCTGGGCACCCTGTGTGGAGCCACCAAGTCCCTCTGTCCCTTCCTTGGTGCAAGGGAAGCTGCTTAGTCCAGGCACTGAGGTTGGGATGATGCCCACCTGATCTGAGCGTGAATCCAGCCCTGGTGGTTCCACAGTAGAAACCAGGGGGTTGGTGAGACTGAGGTGGCCGTAGCCATTGGAGGCAGCTGGATCCAAGCCCAGCAGGGCTGGTGTTGGGCAGCCTTTGACCCGCTGGTTCCCTTAGGTGACATGGAGAAGCACCTGCGCCTCTTCGCAGAGCTGCTGCCCGACTGGGTGAGCCTGCACCCCATCCGCACGGACACCTACATCAAGCTGGACAAGAGCAAGGACCTCAACGCCATCGCCGAGAGACTCGGCCAGGCCCTCAAGGAGGCAGAAGCCCCCTGAGCCGTCTTGCCCRCGACCCAAGACGTAGATGTAGCAGACCCAGGGCGCTGTCCTGGGACTAGGGGGATTGCATAGGCTGGTGGGAGCATCTGAGGGACCGGGGACTGGGAGGCTCCTCCTTGGGGACATCCAATGTCCATTGGGATGTGATTTGCCACCCTCAGGAGCAACTGTGGCTCCTACGGTGCCCATCCTACCCCTGGGAAGGAGCAGGCAGCTTTTTYTCGAGTTACTTTGTTCTTCAGCAAGTTGGGCACTGGGGTTTTCTTCCATTGACCGAATCCTGTGGGATGGAGGCCGGGCATGGCATGGTAAGAGGGTGACACGGAGGAAGGAGTGAAGTCACAAAGTTCTTGACGTTCTAGAGCTCGGGGCCTCGTTCTGTTTTTAAGGGAGGGAAAGAGCTCCGGCTCTTGCTGGAAACGATTGCAGGGCTTGTCAAAACATCTTTGTATTAAATGTTTTAAATATAGTTGACTTCTGTTAACCCTGTGCTCTTCCTCCTTGCCCCACCGGAGCACTGCAGCTCTGCAAGGCAAGGGCTGGGATTTGTCCAAAGGCTGGAGCGACACGGGCTGGAAAAAGTGAGCAGGGGGCTGCCGCGCTGAAAGCAGCTTTTGTAAAGGGAGCTGGGTCCAGGGCCAGGGAGGAGCCCGAGCCCCTGCCCCTGGGAGCTCCCTGCACCTCCCCGGGCCAAGGGCGCTGCCTCCTGCAGCGGGGCCAGGCCCTGGGTCACCCCCGAGCTCGGTGGGGGAGCTGCCTCCTCCCAGGGCCCTGTCCCCATCCTCCTGCTCCTGGATGGAGACAGAGGCCCAGTGCCTGCTCCAGCGCTCGGTTCCTGCATGCAGCCCCCATCACCTCTGTGCAGGGCTGGCCTGCAAGGGCACAGGGACCCATCTGCGCCTGCTGCCCAGGCTAGGGGTGGCACTATGGGGAGGCAGGGCCGGGTCCCCGCCAGCGCCCTGGTTTGCAGCGGGGCCTGAGGCTCTGCCCTGAGCACGCCCGGGCTGCAAGCTATGCAGAAAGGCGAGACTGTTTAGAAAAGAATCAGCCAGCGTTTATTTTATCCGTGTGTCCAAGCCCTGGCGGGAGGGGACACCAGGCCCCAGCCTTGCGAGGCGCAGAGCAGCTTTGGCACACGGGGACAGAGCCAGGCCCAGCCGGCGGGTCCAGCTCCCGCAGCTGGAGCAGGACGGGACGCGCAGGGCCAGAGGCGGCTGCGCCTCCCTGGAGCCCCAAGGGTGCCCCCGGGCCTGACCACGCACAGCTTGGTCAAGGGCACGGCCGGGGTCCCCAGTGCTATGGGCCCCCTCCTGCACCCATCTCCCTCCGCTCTCCTTAAAAAACACGACAAATCGCTAAAGCTGCCTGAAAAGCACGCTCCCTTCCCAGAAGGATGAGCTCCAAACTCCTACTCTAAGCACGACGACTTGAGTACTTGGAGACCAAGGCGGGCGCAGGCGTTTGCAGCGTGTGCTCGGCCCCAGCCGGGCCGCGGCGCCCCCCGTCCCCCGCGGCGTCCCCGCCGTGCCCCGGGCGCCTCAGTCGTACTGCAGCAGCGAGTAGAGCGGCAGCGGGCGCAGCCGCTCGGCCCCGCGCAGCGCCCGCAGCTCGATGACCACGAGGCACTCGAGGACGTGGGCCCCGAGCCGCGCCAGCAGCTCRCAGGCGGCGCGCATGGTGCCTGCGGGAGGGCGCCGCGGGGCTCAGCGCGGCCCCCGGCGAGCCCCGGGACCCCCCCACCACCGGCCCCGTGCTCACCTCCCGTGGCCAGCAGGTCATCCACCACCACCACCTTCTGCCCCGGCTCCACCGCGTCGCGCTGGATCTCCAGCTCGGCCTGTGCGGGGGACAGAGCAGCTCCTCAGTGCTCAGCACCATTTATAGACCCCAAAACTACAMAATAATTAGGAAAACGGAACCACGCAGTGCACGTGCAGGGCTCCCTGCGGCGCCCGCCTGCACCCCCCCCGCCTGCCCCTGCTCCAGGCAGCACCTTGCCGTATTCCAGCGAGTAGGAGACGGACTCKGTCGGCCCGGGAAGCTTCCCCTTCTTGCGTATGAGCACGAAGCCGATGCCCAACCTCTGCGCCAGCGGCGGCCCGATGAGGAAGCCGCGCGAGTCGAGGCCTGCGGGCAGCGGGGGCAGCTGGAGGATGCTCCCGGTGTCCCCCTCCGCCCGCCCGCACCCGGCGCCTGGAAGCGACCCGCTCCCGCGAGGGCTTCCGTGGGCTGCGAGGTGCCGGCACGGGGCTCGGACCTCCCAGGACATCCCGCCTCCCTCCCCAGCGGCTCTTTGCTGGACTCTGCTCCCCACGGGTGCACCGGGCTCGGTGTGGGCTCGCTGCACTTTGCCCCACCATCAAAAGCCCAAGCGATTTATTCTCCCTGTGCTGCAAAACGTTATCATGCCAAGCGCCTTCGTGGCGCTGGAAGAAGCCTCGGGAAACGCGCGGGGACGGGGGCTGCCGCGCCGGAGCTCGCAGGGACCCCCTGCGCTGCGCGGGTCCCGCTGAGGAGCCCCTGCCCGCGGCTCCGGGCGCYGCTCGGCACCGGCACCCACCCGCGATGAAGTCGATGCGGGGGAAGGAGGCCCTCAGGTGATCCTCCAGCAGGTCGAGCAGCGCCCCGAACGCCGACGGGTCCTTCAGCAAGGGGCTGATGTCGCTGGGAGGGAGGGGACGGGGATCAGCTCTCGCTCCAGCTCCCGGCCCCACAGTCAGCCCCGGCTCTGCCTCCAGCCCCATTGCACCCCCTGGACCCAGCGCAACCCCTGCAACCCCTCCCCACGCCCACCACCCCAAATGAAACACACCAGAGAGCCCCCAGCCCCAAC
>PTEX01000103.1:1216197-1274598 GCA_003342815.1 Eudromia elegans
TGGATGGGTGGGTGGATGGGTGGGCGGATGGATGGGTGGATGGATGGATGTCCGAGGGCCCGTCAGTGCAAGGGGCACTCTCGGAAAGCCCGCACGGGAGGCGGCCCGCGTGGCCGGCGTTCACAGCAGCGCGGACGCAGATTTTCCCTCAATCAGATTATCTCTTTGGCACTGGAAAATCCTCCCCAGCAGCTGCTGCGAGCGGCGGGTCCCAAATCAGGCACGCAGCCCGCCCGGCCGGGGCTCCACGGCAGCCTCGCTGCCTCCGAGCGGCCGCGGAGGTGTCTCCCTCGCAGCTCCGCCAGCCAGGACATGCCCAAGAGCCTTGGAATAACCTCACCCTCACTAACCCTCCGCTTCGCGGGCCGCAAATTGCACCCCCGGGGACTGGTTTCCACCTTCCCAAGCAAATGAGTTTCCCTGCAGCCTCTCAAACAGGAGCGCTGGCTCCCGCCGCGCTTTCCATCTGCAGCGAACTTTCCTCGGAGCGATTTCCAGCRGCGATGCCAAATCGCACTCGGCGCGGAACAAGGGCCGGAGGCGCTTCGGGATCCGGCGCGAGCGAAGCCGTGTACGGACCCGGCAGCGCGGCCCGGGTGGCTGGAGGAGCCGGCTCCCAGCTGCCGACGCGGCGATCCGGAGCGCTCTGCTGAGCGTGGAAGTTTCTGTTCCGCTCAGGGCCTGGCAATTGAGCGTCAAGTGGAACAAAATGCCCCCGTTTCAACATCGCCCACGAGGGGAAAGCAGAACTAACGCGTGCTCGCCGCCCCGCCGCGGCTCTGCAGCTCGCAGCCCTAGCGATGCACTTTAAACCCATTAAAAAAAAAATATTGCAATATCTTATTTCGACAGCACAAGAATGCAGCTCCCTGGCCAGCAAGCGGGGCCTGATGTGTCAGTCCCAAACACTTGGCTACCTTTGTCCTCTCCAAGAGCAGCAAGGGGCTCGTGCAGCGGCCTCGGGGAGCAGCAGCTGGACCCGGGTCCCRCCAGCCCGGTTTGCAGCAGGGCCCRAAACACTGCCCTGCTCTGGCCACGAGTCTGGGCCTCATCCAGCACTAATGGATTTGGCACTGGCTGCTGGCACAGACCCCGTGGCTCCCAGGCCCTTTCCCTCCGCTGGGAATCACGCTGGGATTGCACTCAGCGGGTGTGACACAATTCCCCCTTTTTTCCCCTTTTCTTTTGGCTGACAACCTATCTTTATGTGCATGTATGTATTTCAAAGCAGGCTTTGAGCAACAGCAAAGCAACTATGGAAGAGGATACAAGGAAAACCAGCAAATACTGGCTTTTCCTAAAGGAACCATTTCTTTCCCCCCCAAATAAAGAACTTCACATGAGATTTCAGTTCTTGCCTAGTAACTGTAGGGAAAAGTGCACTGCTTAATGCAGGAGGCAGCTCYACATCGCTTGCTGAGATCATACAGAACACTCACATCAAACATACTCAGAAATGAAAAGCAGAAGTAGGTTTCCAACTGTTGTAACTTGTAAAAGAGATAAAAAACACGGCTCCTTGCTACAAAACAGCTCTTTGGAYGCGCAGTATTGCTTAGAAGGAGAGCAGACGTGCATGGGGCACGCACAGTCCCTGGGGCTGAGGACAACGGCAACATCCCTGGGGAGAGGTTCTGCTCCCAGCCCTGCCAGGGAGGCTGCTTGCAGTCTTACCCAGCACAACTCATCTCAAACCAGCCTTTTCTCCCCAGATCCCGCATTTAAGCAGYATCTCACCTTCCAAATTTCTCCCTTTGGGCGCTGTGAGCATTGAGCAGCACGAGCGGGAAGACGCTGTCCTCCCTGGAAACAGGAGCATTCCCAAACTTCCCTTCATCTCGGCCGCTTGGCCTTGGGTGAGATTGCGAGGTTTTGGAAGCTGTCCACGCTGCCGGGAAGGATGCGGTTCGACGGGGAGCGGGAASGGCCAGCGCCGAGTTCCCGCAGCCGGGAACGCTCCCGAGCTCCTCCTCGGCAGCATTAGCTCCAGTTCCTTTGCTAAAAGACCCGCCGTCAGCCTCAATCTCCTTYGGGAAGCTCGCTCCCCAGGCACCGTGTAGCATTTTATTAGCAAACAACGTGGGCATCGCCCGCCTGCATTCGGCTCAGCTCCTTCCCATTTTCACTTTTAAGACTGCAGCCCAGGGCTCGCACTTAGAAGGCAGAGGAGCGTTATCTGCCACCGCCGCGCTCAGCACCGCGCGCGGGGCATTAACCTCCCTCTAAGTGCTYGGAATTGATCTCCGGCTCTCCAATTCCAGTGTTCACATCCCCAAATTGTTGATCCACGGAGACTAATTTGCCACCGAAATAATCCATTTGTCGCCGCGGGTTTTGAGAGGGAGGCTCCGTTCTCGCAGGCTGACAGCGCCGAGGACTTTGCCACGATTATTAGCGACATCAATTGCAGCGGCTTCCCGGCACGGAGCGCCCSACGATTACACGGCTCCAGGGCAGAGCGGGGACTCGAGAGGCTAATGGGAAATTAGAGGCAAGCAAGAAATTCCTTGGACCCTTAGCCTGAGAAGATATAAAGCTCTGAGCATTTAGGAGGCATATTTAAATACAAAGAAGGGATGTCACGCAGTTAGGCGCCGTCCCTGCAGACATCAGCTCTGCTCTGGCTCCCACATCCTGCATGTGCTGCTCGGGCATCCACAAACCAGTTCCATGCTGCAGGTCCCAAATGCAGCTACCTGCATTTCTGAGCTGTCCCATAGAGGCTCACGGCATCTATCTGTGTGACGTATAATTTTATACAGTGCAGGTGCGTGCACATGTGCTGGGAACTGATCCATGTTAAAATCTAATTCATGGAAAACAAAATACAARATAAGCTGTTTTAAAGCCAAGACAGTCCCATGACCTGGAAGGCATCGCTGTGAGACTATCCCCAAACTAGGTGTGATCCAGGTGTGTGCAAACAGATCATGTACTGCGTGCCGGATAAATTAGTTTATTTTTGTCCATTAGTTCCTCATCCCACAACTTTAAAATCTGTACATCTTTGGAAAAGGCACTGATTTAAAATTTCTTAATTCTGAAAATTTCATTTGAATTTGTCTTAGCTAGCCAGCTCTAATAATTAAACTTAAAGCAACAGCTTCCTCACAGTAAAGCTCAGTCTTTTATACCAGRTGAGCATGGAGCAGGTAAGTAAACATTAAGCGATTTCACTCAGAGGCAGCTTTTGAGAGCTGCATGTGAAGTCCAACATCTGCACTTTGAGAAGCTACATTTTTGAAACAAGATAAGGCCTTGAGGAGTTTGCTAACCAAACCCTGAGTGCACAGAGAGTTCAGGTCTTGTCCCAACAAGTTACACGGAGGAGGGAAAAGCAGTATCTCCAAATCCRTCCGCTGTGAAAGGGAAAAGAAGGGTCTGGCACGCCAGGAAGCGCAGGACACGGGACACGCAGCAGATGCATTTGCAGTTTTCAAGTAGTAGCAACAGACTCCCTCATCTGGTGGTATCTTTATCTGCTCTTGGGTCTGAGCTTCTCTAGGYGACTGAAACAGTGGGGCAAGAGACCAGAAAATAACAAGTTCCTGTTCTTTTTTTTCCCAAATTCAAGCATCACTCATCACTGCTGGAAATYCTCTGACCTCCTCCTCACATAGTCATTCAAGAATAGGCTGATCTCGATCTCTTGAGCTATGCATACTGCGTCAGGACAAGGAGAAATGTCTTGGATGGCCTGGAAATGCCTCGGGAGACCAGAGGAACAAGAGGGGACAGCACAAGGCAGGTAAGAGCTGCCTGGACAACGAACAGTCCCATTTGCAGATGAGCAGTGTGATCCAGAGCCCAGGACGGATCTGCTGGATGCTGCTGCCTTTGGCTGTGATTTCTGATGGATGGGACAGCAAGATCCAACGCGAGARCTGTACTTAACTACAGTCTTACAGGATTATCCAGGCGCATGCTAGGAATGACTGTGGYCAGGATTGCAGGTAGCGAGCAGCATGGCAGTGGCAGCGACGGGAGCATCTGGGTTCATGGGGAGGTATGAGCAGAACCGCTGCGAGCGCACAAGCAGGMAGCGGCGCAGCAGCTGCCACGGAAGCGGAGCTTTCCAGCCATCTGGAGTCCCACGCTCGCCTTGGGAAGGGAGCCCTGTGGTTTTTCTGGTATGGAAGAGGGCATGGGTACAGCTTGCAGCAGCGCAGGGGTGGACACGGMGCGGGCAGTGCCCACACAGCCGGCCCAGGGTGGCTTCTAGCTACGCTCCGGAGGCCCAGCACTAACTGCATTAGGTTCTGCGCAAGGAACGGTAATTAGCAGTGGTAATAGGTGTGAAAAACAGGCAGAAGGGGATGAGAACGCTCTGGTGTGGAAGGGCGAAGGGTCTGCAAAGGGAGGTATGTTTAGAGAAGAGCTACGCCCGGCCATGGAAAGTTTGCACAAGGAGAATTCCTCTGAGAGCGCACTAGAAACAGGGTCAAGAGTTAATGCCTGATGTAAACGGGCATTTCTGAGCCTCGACTTGGCCGAGCCCTCATCATGAGGCTTGAAACGTGACTTCGACCATATTTGGGCCCAGATTTCCAGAAATGCGGACAAACTTTGAAGTGAGCAACTGCCCCCCAGCTTCCYGAGAACATCCTGCATGCCAGCAGCAAGGCAACACTTAATGCAGACACTGCCCTCACCGTTCTTTGTAACATACCTAGCGAATGTCTGCGGCTGCACACGGAGGGGACGGGCTGTTCTCCTCCCTCGAGCCCATCCTTCATTCGGGAGTGCCRGAGGCAGCATTTGTTTGCCCTCTGCCATGCATGGGGCCATCTGGCTGCACCCAGTATTCACAAATTTAGGAAAAAAAAAAAAAGCAAGCTGGTGCCCAAAGGTCTCACAGTGGAAATCAAATGTTAAAACAACAAGTTRCATGCAAAGAAAATACGGTCAGTTTGGGCAGGGCTGCTGGGCTCAGGCTTCCTGAATCTCCCCTGTCGCCAGAGCGGGGTTTTGGAAGGAGCGGTGATTCGAGAGGGCAGGATGGGTGGAAGGAGCACAAAGAAAGGTGCATACACAGCATTTCTGAAGTAATGGTGACCTGGAGTTGTCTACGGAGCTTYTCCAGCTGAAATTGTCTTCACTGAACATTTACCATTTACGGCAACAACTAAACCAGAAGAGGACAAGCTAAAACCCTGAGCGCTACCAATATAAACACTGGTCCTTTTGGAAGAGCAAGTGATGATATCATACATCCCACCCTTCCTGTGTAAACAGGAGTGCCAACATGAGAAAACATGCATTGTAAACCATATATCCGGTAAGTTATGGCTTTTTTGAGTGGCTCTTGAGATCAGTGAGACCAGATGCACTTCTGAGGTTCAGACTCGGGTGGTTTCAGGCACTTTCCTAGCTTCTCACAGCCAGGGGGAGACCAATTCTGTTCAAAACAAGCAAGAGAGAGACAGAAAAATGAAGTTGAGCATTCACATGACACACCTGCTAAGCCCTGCACCCAAACTGCCCCCCTTTGGCTCTCACAAAGGGGCTCTTATGTCCCGTTTGAAAAATGAAACTGCTTGCAGCCCATCCCAGCTCCAAATCCTATCCGAAAGGCTTTAGGAAAGACTACAGATCCTTCTGCAAGAGTGGATTCTGTCCTCTCCCGGGACAGAGGCAGTGGTCCCCACTAGGCACGCTGTCATCTGCCGRGTCTGTGCTGCCCTTCTTCCCTGCTGTCACAGACCATGAAGTTTTGGTGCAACCTCCCAGTTTGCCTGGGATCCACAGAGCAGTTGTAATTCTCAGCACGTTCATTCTCTACCCTCCCTCTATGTCTACCCACCTACTGCAGATTCGTGCTGTCATCTATTAAAGGTCAATTCAGCTCTGACCTACTGCCTTTTATTTACTTTTTTTCCCCCTCTTCTCGACATTTGCATTTTCTTGGAATTGAGTTCCCTTGGGGCAGAAAGGGTTAGCCCTAAATAAAACGCCGACGCAGGTCTATATTCCATATAGCTGACAACAGATGGCAGTGGCACTCCAGCTATYTCCACAGGCAAGGGAGAAAGCAGAGGGCGACTTTGGCGGAAGGCACCTCACTGCATGAAGGGCTTTGGACAATTAATGCTGTTTTGTAAATCTGTTCCTCATTTTCAAAATGCACAACCACTGCTGGAAATGCTTGACCATTCTGCAGAAGCAACAGAGATCCAAAGAAACAAAGAAAACTTTAAAAAAAAAAAAATTTAAAAATAATAAAAAGAAGATGGTATCTGCTTCAGCCTCCTGRTGCAAGTTGGCCTTCCTGGCTCCCAGCTTTAAGCTCCAAACTTGCAGGTCAAACACATGCAGGCCAGCTCTGCTCCACTGCACGGSACAACTTCTCTTCTGCTTCCACGAGAGGAAAACACAGCAAAATGGGCTGCTCTGCAGGGGATTCATCTGTGCTGCTGGTAGGACACTCCACAGACATGCCAGCAAACACAATCCCTTCTCAGAGGGCTGCAAGTTGCTGCTCTTCCATCACTCCCCAAACTGCAGTAGCAGCTACAAAATGATCCATCTGCTTTGCTCACGGATAAGMGAGGACAATTCTTCACTTCTGCTCCCAAGAGAATATTAAATGTCCAGATCAAACAAATGGGCAAGAGAATTTAAAAACCGTTCAGTGTAGTATTGCCAAGTGATGTTTATCCCTCTGCATTCTYCAAAGGGATTTAGGGCACAAGCAACCTTAGTGATACTATCACCCAGACAGGACTGGGTTATCCTCATGTCTGGTTTCAAATGACATGATAATTTGCTGCCTCTRTTGAATTTAGTTTTGTGTATAATTAGTCAGTTAGAAGCTCACTTGGAATATAAAGTCCATAACGTAAAAAAGCTTTCTTCTGGGACTTAAACACCTCTCCAGGGATATGAATACTMCCCCACCCACTGGAAAGAGCTTTCTGTTTCTGAATAACCTGGTAAGACCTGATCCAAGCACAGTCATTCACTGCCTCTGATTATAGATTAGCAAACACTGTTGAACTTGGCCAAGCACAGGACATGACCATAGGCAGAGCCCAGAGACTGGTGTGAGAAAAGCCAGAACTTCCTAATTGAGATAAGCAACAGGACATCCTCAGGGAAACATCGGACTCTCGCCCAGAGAGGGCTATGAAGCCTGGGACCTCCAGACTTCTTCCACCACACAACCTAAAGACACAGGGTGCTGACGAACACAGATAGCAGATGCTTTAACAGCACCTAAACACCCTGCACCAGTGGAGCTGCAGAATGACAGAACATGGCTACGCTTTAGGAACCAATTTTGGAGTTGGTGGTAGGAGAGAAGAAACATCTCTCCAGGCTCTGGCAGCAGTTAGGCACTGGGGAAGAGTGCCTGAACCCATAAGGTCCCAGAGGAGCACAGAACAGTGTTTCTTAAGGGAAAAGTTGAATAATGTAGGAAAACAACACAGAAACAATGGCCCTTCAAATCTTTTTCCTACTTAACATCCAAAAATAAAAAAAAAAAAGTGACAAAACTAAGAAAGGTCTTTCTTTGCCTCTTCACTGAGGAGAGACTAGTCCACATTTTGCACTTCTCTGCCTAGCTGGAAATAGACCCTAAGCAGCAGGTATTTGTTTTCTGCTTCAGAAGAGTATTTCAGCCTCAGGAAGATTTGGCTGTTGTTATTTTGTGGCAGCCTTTACAGGCACATGCCTTTAGATTCTGCGTGTCTAGAGACAGAAGCTCTTGTCATCTAGCATCTTACTCTCTCATGCCATTTCTTCCCCAGGTTTTGTATAAACTAGAACTGTTTCAGAGGAAAGCCACACTAAAAAACAATGCAGAACTGGAAACAAGTACAGCTCAATTCAAGTCATAAACATTTTGGAAAAGACAGGCTTGGGTGGATTTGGGAAGACCAAGTATAGGACCAAAGATTTTCACACACATTGCTGAAAAGACAAGAGCCACTGCCCCAGTCCCACCACTCAAAACGCAGAGGGCTTATTGAGATTTGCAGAGGGGGATTAGAAAAGAGGAGAAGGACCTAGAGCTGTAGATAGTGYGGTATCTCCAAGGAAGGAAGTCACAGGGTTTATCACAGTGTGTTGGTAGACTTTCCAGACCTAATTCGACTCACTTTGTACTAGCCCTTCTGTGCTACTGCATTCCACAGATAACAAACAGCTGGCTCTTCAGTGCAGCAGCCAGATAGCCCTTCAAAAGGGCGATCGTGCATTTCTTCTCCAGCCCCTTCCAACATTAGGTGAGATTCTTAAGCCTTTGCAAAACCCATTTTAAGCCAAGGATTCTCATATTATGTTTTAAGCCCTTACCATGACGGCCTTGTCGCATACATTAAGCTGTGGCTCTCCTGGCACCATGGTCACTCTGTGCTGCTGGACAACGTTAGATATTCGCTCCATAGCTCCTTGATACTCAGCGCTGGCAAAACTAGAACGTGAAAAAAAAAAAAAATGCAGGGTTACCAGAGAGACTCCCAGAATATATCTGACTTGATACACAGCATAGCTGTCTGTGTCACCAAGCTATTCCAGAGGGCTTTTCCTGGGTAATAGTGAAGGAAAAGTGTCTGTAAACCCATGGTCATCACTGAGTGACCACTGGATCCTGTGGTAAGAGAGCAGCCCGGTTAGCTGCTCTGCCCCAGGGAGCACAGCAGGCAGCCACCCTGCACCCCCAGCACAGGGGCACCCGGCAGACCCCTTCCATGGGGCTTCAGCTTCCAAAGCTGCTTGTCCCGCTGGTCCCAAATGCCTTACTTCCCAGTTGGCTTGTGGTGCTTCCCGAGGAGGATYTAAGTGTACCAGGATCTAAATGTTCTGAGCTTGTCCTGAAATGTGGTTGTGCTTTAAAGGGCTGTCTAGGGAGGCTTCCTAGAATGCAGGACAAACACCTTGCCACAGGCATTAAGAAAACAAACAAGGCTTTCAGCCTCTGCTCTTCTGAGTGCTTTTCAACAACGCACACATCATGCAGAAGCATTTATTGTAGGGAAACGAAGGTAATGACAATACTTGTTTTTTCAAGGGTTCTCTCCAGCTCAGGATTCCAAATCATGTTATTTACAAGCGTTGGCTAATAAAGCTTCACCATCATCAAGATGAACTAATATTATGCAAACAGGAAGACGAAGAAAAAGAATAGAACCGACTTGTCCAAGACAAGAATACCTCCTTCATTTCGCAACATCATCCTGTGGTTCTGCCCCATTTACATTCTTCCATTACAGCTTTATTGTTCCAAGCTGGGACCCATCTGTCATGCTCCAGCCCGCATACAAAGTTTGCTAAATAACCAGATTTTTATCCTAAGTATTACTCCAGCAGGTACTTGTTTAAGTGGTTCATGGCGTACTTCACTAATACTTCAAGTATTTCAAAAACGGAGGCTTACTACACAATGATCTCATTTTGTTCATCACATCAAGAGTCACTTAAAAAACAAGAGAGCGGCAAATTGCTTCTGAAGATAAAAGGGAAACAATGCAGCTTGGTGCTGACCTCAGGCTCCCTTTGCTTACAGTCCAAGCTGGCCACCAGCCCCACACTCCAGCTAATTTCCTTCTTTGAAAAACAATCACATTTTGAAGCCCAGTAACGTGCCAACAGTTTCCAGTAAACCCTATAAATATCACATCTCGGCAGCCATCCAGAGAGAAGCTAATTGTGGGGATGGGCCTGAGCTCTGCTGATAGAGGACCGGATGGGAATCTGAAATGACAAGCTCCAGCAAACTAATCTGCTGCTCTCACACCCAGCGAGCTGCATCCTGGAGGAGAGGCTTTCACCAGGGCTGCCCGGGCGAGCTGTCCCGCCCATCCTGAAGGATCACGCTTGTGATGCTCCCAAATTTGCACCTCTCCCAACACCTCCCAGCTTAGCTCCAGCAGCAGCAGGGAGGTGCAAGCGCCTGCCTCCTTCCAAGGGCTGGGCTGAAAATGCAAGGACAGCCAGAAGTTTGCAAGCTGCCAGGGACCGTGGATGACTCAGAGCCGTGACGAGGACACCGAAGGCAGCAACCACTTGGCTCGGGAGTTTAGGCAGCCTCGCAGCACACTGGCATAATGGCCTTTCAATTCGGCACGATTTTATCTGGAAGGCCTCCGGTCACATTGCAAACACCCAGGACTGCCAGCACAGCAGCATGCTTAAAAAAAAAAAAATCAAGAGAGATTTTTAGAAGAGGTTGGCAGGACTTAAAGCTAACCTATATTGACACGGAGAGGACTGCTAGCACAAGAGAGCCTGCACACGGAGGGAACGGCCTGCAATGCAAACACACAACAGCTAAAAACACAGGAGACACCGAGCAGTTTGCACCGTACCGGGCATCTGGGCTGGATTCTCTTCCACTGAGACTASATGAAATGGGGGAGTCAAGAAGATTTTAAAGTCGAGATACTCTAGTGATGCAAACTAAGATAAAATGCAGTTTAGCAAAACATATATTGCCGTGCTGTGGATTTCTAATGTACCTATTGTTCTGGGATTTAAAAGCTCCTTCCAAATTAATCACACTTTATCAAGGCCCTCATATTAAAGATGAATATGAATTAATACATATTTTAACCAATTGTTAGAGTCCAGCAGATTTTAGTTATCTGATCATTTAATACCTTCTGCTGCTGCTTCTGTAACCATCGGATGTGTCTATTTCTAATAGTCACATACTTGTACCATCTCTCCAGCATTTAACAACTTCTTTTGGAAGGGGGCTCATAAGATAAAATGCTGCTGCAAACTAATTAAGCTCCACAGCATCTTCGCAAATATTTAAGCACTTAAGAGAGAGCCCGATTTCATCCACCGAAATGGCTCCTTGTATGCAGGCTTCCAAATTAGCTATAATCTGGACCGACCAGTGGAAAACACAGCTGTGGTCTGGATGGAAGATAAACAATATGTTGTCAGGACTGCTGTTTTTTGCTCCAAATATGCCAGTCTTCTTGCAGTGAAGAAAAAAAAAAAAAGAATTCTTTTGGCTCTACTCTTAACTACTGCACTTATCCACAGCATCATTGCTCATTAGCAACCTAAGGCACATGACTGCTGCTGTAAAACCAAGTAGGTTGGAGTCATTTTAGTCATTGCTGTACTTTGCTTCTCCCGTTCGGGTACTCCCTGCATTTCCAGCTAGCTCAGCAGCAACAGGAAATCTTGGCCTAACCTCMGGTCCTGGTGTTTTGAACTGCTCTCCCCTGCAGCTCCTACGCTCGTAGATTATTTCAGCGTTTAGCATAGGCCGAATGACTTCCCCAAAGCGCGATGGAAACAGCTTGGCACACATAAAAGACTYGCACTCCTTGCCTAAGTACAAAGCTGGCTAAAGCTAAAGAACATATATAGATTATGCTCCAAGTCATACAGCTAACCTATAAACCTTGTCTCAGCAGGGCTTAACATGCTCTTAAGCAGGCTAAACCTGTTGACACTAGCTTAAAAAATATCCGATTGCAGCTGTCTTCCTCATGTTTAACTACATGGCAATGGCGGGACCCCAAATGCTGCAAGGAATCACTCAACACTGTCGCCATCACAGACTATCTTCAAAAGCCTCAATTAAACACACAAATTATCTTCCTCATCTAGATGGAGAGCAATCTCCCCGCATAGGAGGGGAGGGGAGCCTGCAGACTGCACAACATGTACCAAGACCTGRTATCCATGCAGCATTTTGTAAACTKAATATTTACTGACTGCATASACCAGGTTAAAACTGCCTCCAGCCTTAGCATTTTGAGACAAAATCTGCAACATAAGAGTGCCTTTAATCTGTGTGTAAGATGAGGATAATTACTTCATAGTAAACAGGCTGAGTTGTTAATGGGTCTGGGAACCGCTYTTATTTTAAAAAGGAAGCCCATCATTTTCTTGAGTGGGAATGCCTGATTTGAGCTGCAAGGCAGGGACCTGCTATAGTCTCTATTACAAAAAAAGAAAAAGAAAAAAGACAAAATTATCTATACAGGTGTTTAGGYATTATGGTGTGAATGAAGATCCAGGCTCGGTGCCTCCAGGGCACACCGCATTTCGCATTCCAGTTCAACAGTCCTGCCGAAGCAGAGCTGGGAATAGCACGGCAAGACGGAGCGAGCGGGAGCAAGGGTGAGCAGGTGGTGTTGTGAGGAGCTTGCTAAAAGGGATCCCCCAGTGTACAGGAAATTATTCCATGCTCAGACTGAACGAACAGAGTGGACAAAGTCCAGGGTCATTACACTAATTGACACTTTACCTCCGGGAAGTCCCTGGAGAGCCAATCAGGGCTGGATTGCAAGCGCCAGGTCCCAGGCACAGGTGTGGCCTGTGCTTAGTTCATTTAGCGTAATTGTGCCTTGGCAATCTGTTCTCATCTCCTCCCTCTCCAAAGAGCTCCCAGCGTAACCTGCTCTGCTATTAACCCTACCGTGCCCTGCAGTGAAATGCAGGTTTGGAAGAAGGAGGGTTTGTCTAACGGGCTGTCTTTGACATTAGAGCACCATTTTAATCTTGCAGTCGCCAGGCTTTCACCTTCAGGTCTTGAACTGCTCTGAGCTGGAAGGAAGAGAAGAGGGTAATTCTTTATCATAACAAATAYCACGTCAAAGACATCAGGACCTGAGGAAATTAAAAAGCATTTTCAGCATTTTTTTTTAATCTAGGTCTTGATGTATTCATTTATACCTCTCCCTGATGATTCATATATAAGCACAGCACAGTATCTCTCTCCTAAGAGCAACAGGATTGTGACATTATCGAGAGAAATGTAACCAAATGGTTATTATATAGTGTGCTCCGTGCAAATCTGACAGCAGGCTCTTAGCAGCAGCCCTCAGATTTATAGTGTGTTTTACCAGACTCACATGAAGCCAGGGAAAGAACATAAACTTGGCTAATGATTTGTATCTTCAACTTCCTTCTCCACTGRAATTAATTTAATTAAAAAACATTATTTTAAATTGTGAAATACTTACACCCAGATTCAGAGATCTTGATTTTATCTGTTATCAGAGCTTTGGGGCTGCTCAGCACTGTAGTATCCAGTCTCAATCTTGTCCTATTATTCAATCTTTCTCTGTTCCTGTTTTCTATTATCAACTTTACCTGCAATTTAAAGTCTGCACAATACATGATGCAAACAAAAGGTCTAGCACTCCGCTTCTGAAATACGGCAGTCTGTGATTCTTGGAAAGACTCATGGGAAAACAAGAAAGGAATCAGAGAGAAGAACGCAGGGCAACCCATACTAAACTTCATCTCTAGTCCAGCAGGTCTTGAATGTAAATGCTCCTAAAGGTCCGTGGAACATTTGGCTATTTACTGTCTCTGGCTTGGGCTATTCCTGATGTCTCTCACCTTTATGGGGTCTCCAAGAGCACCTACAGCCCTCCTTTCAGCAACGATCTTAATCTTCTCTACCTGGTCACCTCTTTTCACTAACATTGTAATGCCCCAGCTTTGGGAATTTCACCTCCCAGTCAAACTTTATTCCAACTTACCCAAGGGCTCAAAAGCAACCCAGGGTGTAGCAGAGTGGCTACCTAGCACCTTAGTATCTGCATATGCAGGCTACAAGAAATAATGCCTATCCCCTGACTCTCTAGTTACTTTTTTCAGTGCCATTTCTGAATCATCAGAAGTTGCCTAACGACTGCTCAGACTGCTCTTAGGCTGTGGCCCAGACCTGTCAGGTAGGAGATGCCATCAATTTTAAGTCAAGTTTTTGAAATCCATTTTTTTTTAAACTCATTATACAGCATCATTCCTGTCTAGACACTTACTCAGCAAGACACCTGTAGGGTGTTGCTCTGTCATGTTTAAGCACAAGTTAACGGTGCAGAGGACTTGCCAWGACACAAAGTCCTGATCCTGGAGCRGGCAAGTGATGSCCAGCTCTTGATTTAGACTGTTCTACCTCCTGTCCTAGTCCCTAGGTGAGCAACTGTCTTCAGAGCTCCTCGCTCCCGGGCTGCACGTGGCACAGTCTGGCACCTGCCACTCTTCTGTGCCCTATCCCTGGTTGGTGGCTGCTGGACAGCAGGCTTCTCCTGCCATCACTGGGGCTTTTTCTGCCCGACTTTTGCACAGTTCTAAAGTTTTCCTCAATAGCAGCTCTCCAGTAGCAGCAGCTAATTCCACCCTGCAGGGCAGCTGCTGCCATTTTCCCAGGTTTGAAGAAGATGAGGAGTCAGCACCTGCCCTGGGCAAGATTCTGGCTCTTTGCTATAGATTTTTATTTTTTTTTTCAGTTTTGCACCTTCTTTCTTTTCTCAGCAGAGACGTTTCTGCCCTGATGAGTAAGGTAAGGCTGGCAACTTTTCTGTCAGATCCTTTGCCCTTTAGCTTCCCTTCAGGAGCTTCTCTTTTTTCCTGATTCCATAACTAATGCAATTACTTCTCCAATAGTTTCCAAGATTTTCCATCTGCTCAAAATAAGCACTTGTGTGCTCTCTTAATTAATGTGTTCTCAAATCATGTTCATCAACTAACTTTTATCACTTCCATATTTTTCCCCCCCTAATAGTCAACTCTATTGCCTTAAGTCAAACATTGTTATTTTGACATTCAAAATTTAGTAATCTCAGCTTTGAACAGAGGCTAATCCCTCAAAGCAGAAGTCACTGCTAGGCTGGAGTGCAGACAAAGCATCAGCACGTTGTACTTTCCTGTTATCAGGCTTTGTGCCTCCAGCTCAACCTGGCAGAATTTAAGAGGTTCCTACCATCCATTCGTTCTGCATCTTTGCAGTCTGACTCAAAATACTCTTTCTACTGAAGTTTATGTTGGGTATTTTGTTAAGTATATTTGAAGTTGGCCCAACTTCTGCTTTATATTATTACCTATGTTCTTCCTAACGCTTATGAAGCATTTTGGTAAAACTGTAGTTTCTGATCCAGGTGATAAAACTGAACTATTTTCAACAACTGGTTGTGGAGATGCTACCAACTGATAATTTTACTGAACTTGACAAATTCATTTTGAATGTACTGCATTTGTGGAGAAGCAAGTTCCCTATGTGGTACTCRGGGGAAACACAACACTAACAGAATTTAATAAAGATAAAGATTTATCAGATCTTTTAGTTCTGCTTCTGATATATTYGGTAACAAAGACAGTCCACAGTTCAAGTGGACTTGAAATGAAGCAAAGAACTCCTAGTAATTGTATCTAGGGAGAAAACAAAATACTGCTTCGATTTAGACAAATGCTTCTGCTTTGTGTGGTGCTTAGCAAACTATCTTATTTATATTTAAAATCTGAGAGCTATTGAGGGCTATTTTGCAGCTTACAGAGATCTAGTCAACCTCCTGGATGACAAAGGACACRAGAGAATTACTTATTCCTACACAAGGATTAAATAACAACATGGATATAAATRCAGAGCTACCATTTTTGGCAACCTAAAGAAGGATTATTTACCAGTAACTTCACTTGACACTTCTTTGAAATGTATTGGCCATAGACACTTTTGTATTGCTGGGTTTCTTATTACAGGCACCTAACCAGATGCCAATTTTGTTTTAACAGTACCTATAAGCATGTTCRTGTCCTCCCTCATCCAAGAGGGGATTCCTAACAGACATTTGTTGCTAAGAATTCCAGCTATCAAAGCGCAAAGTTAGGGAGGCTGTTAGATCTCCAGGGTGAAATTCCCAAGCAGCAGAGAAATATCTGCAATTATCTTCCAAGGCCAAGGTGGACGCTGTGTCTGTGTCCCTTGTTGGAGGCTGGGAGGAGGCACCCAAGGCTGCAGCAACCATYGCCCTGCTCGGACAGCACTTTCATAGAGGTTGACCTGCTGAAGGACCCTGGCACACTCTTATGCAAAGGGAGACATGGGCACAGGGTGCCACATGGCTCAGGAYGGCCAGACATGTCCTCAACATCTTACAGGCGGTTGTCTCTTCCCCAGACTAAAGTCAATTAAGAGATACAACAGGCAAATAAAATTGTTTTAGCAAGAAAACAAGGTTGCAGTAAAATAAAGAAATAAGACAAAACCAGAAACTGAACAAAACAGGCAGAGAAAAACAAAGGATGAGCATGCTAGGCAGCTCACCCATAGCCTACAGAACAGCAGCAGTAAAAATAATAAAACGTAATGCAGATTTACAAATAAAAAAAATTAAAAAACTAAGTGTAATAAAGGGAAATGTACTGAGAAATTAGGGGTGCAATACGATTTTTTTTTTCCTGAGRACTTTAGGAATTTAAAAACGATCCAGAAGAGCCAAACTGGTGAAAGAGTCTTATACACACTGCTCCTCTGGGGCTCTGTGAGGATGGGCAGAGGACGTGGTCACACACACATCCCTTGGGCTGGAGCACGAGTGCCATGAACACACACTGTGTGTGCAGACAGATGCGCTCGGAGGAGAGAGCTGGATTCCCTTCTGAGAAACATTAGCGTGGGGACTCCCAACAGGCTCTCTGCCAAGGGGGATAATTAAGCTGAATAAAAATACACAACAGTAACAGCCCCACAAATGAGGATAATTCAATTACCACATTGGATATAGGAGACCCACTTCCTGTGAGTCTTTCATTGCGACCAGAGACGATAGTGACATATCGTGCTGCCAAAAGCAAAGCTCATTTGCTAAAAAAGGACTTTCTGTTGGGGTCTGCATATTAAACACCATCACAGCTTTCCATAATCATGTTATAATCTTTCYATAAAATTCAATCAAGGCAACAGCTTGTGAATGTCCAAAAATCAATGAAAACGTATGAGAAATGATTGCAGAGGTAAYAGTGGAATTTATTTTAATCCTTAAGCCATGGTGGCTGTAAGGAATGTCTAAATAACAGGGAAGCAGATATCCTGCAAGCACCTCTTACAAAAGGTCTCCTCTGCCTCAAATCCAGAGGAAACACAAAGTGTGCAAATCGCACTTAACAATACCAAATTGTTTGATTTTTGGAAATAGGTCATTTCCACCCACTCTTTCTAAAATAAAAGAGCTGTCAAACTGGACAGGGCAGAGCCTCATCTGGAATCCCAATCTAGTAGTGTAACTTCCATGAGTTGAATTTAAAATACAGGGGCAGCAGATTTGCTTTATTCATTAGTGCAAAAATGTGATATAAGAGGAGAGCTAATGTGTCGGGCTTCTGAAAAGCTTTATACACTGCATAACATACCTCTAGGGTGCTCATCTGTTAAGTGAGAGAGAAGGGAAAATATTTTTCCTCCCTTTCTCTCCCTCTAGTGAAAACACTTAGTGGACAGTACATGCRCAGTTCTTCTGAAAGGAATGGAGTGACTGTATCCACTCAATTATTTAAAAGAGTTGAGTAATTGCAGGCCTGTCAGCTCAGAAAACATCTCTCTTCTGTTAAAGCCACYGTGCAAAACCATTTCTGTGCAGGTGGTCACAGAAGTGCTAGTTGCCCTTCTATTTACAATCACATTCTGTGAGTCAGTCACCAGTGAGCAATGAGGCTGCATGTCCCCACCTGTATCTAGTTCTATCAAAAAACAAAAAACAGGCAGGAGAAGCAAGTGGAGAGGAATAGGGGGGACACCTTGGGAGTCCTTTTGGAGGTGTTAAGTTAATATATGGATTGTGCTGCCTGATGACTATGTAAATCCTTGCAGAAATCTCCCAGGGCATGGTGTGTGCTGGAGATAAAGATTACAATAGCAGACTTATAGGCAAATGGATTCAGACAGCCGGACAGTACAAGGAGGGAGGCTTGAGCAGACAGTCCTCTGGCTAAAGACTCTCTGGAGAAGCTCCTTTAGTGGSTGCTAGGGAACTGGGAAGTTACCACCTCTGCCTTCTGCAGATTCCAGTGTAGCACACAGGAAAAAAAATGCTTTTTAAAGCTATTTACTGGCTTGGTAGATAAATATCACTGTGGCCATCAGCAGGGATGTGATCATGAACAGACACAGTGAAATGCAAATCTTGTAAATGCTACTTCATTGCACTGCCCCTAATCACCCCAAACAGCCTATTTTGTCCTTACACAGCAACAGTTGAAAGCAATAAAAAAAAAAAAAAAAAGACAATTAGGAAAGTGAAATTGGGAGAGCAACAACATCTGTTGGCAAAGAATAATAAAAAAAACCTGATCAAGCCTGGAGGTTAAAGCCAGACACAGGCATGCACACCCATCTCTACCCTGCTGCCTGGCTCCTCGAGTCCTTTGAAAATGAAAACACTTGACAGTGAGGAGAGTTTTCACCTCCTCATTATCAAGTGGCTCACCTTATTGGATACTTTTCTCCAGGGTCCCTTCCCAAGTGGAAAAGCAGAGGCAGAGTGGTGTGCTCCTCCTTCGTATGTGTTGTCACTCCAGAGACGTTCTGCCCAGGACAGAAATCGATGCCCTGCATCAGAGAGGAGGAAACAAGTCAACAAGAGCGAAAAAAGACAGAGAATTCTGGCTGATGCCACTTTCCTCAGCATCTTGTGGTTAACCAAAGCAGGTTAACTTTCTCCCACACTGCCAAATATACACAGAATACAGTTAGTCTAAAACTGAGGAGTTTGCTCTAGTTTCCAAAATGTTTTCTGATCCAATGGGGTAAAACACAGTGACAGTGTCGCTATCACATGAGTAAAAAAGATGAAGCGGGCCTTACAATTTTGCCTCATAAAAAAGTAATCTCTATAAAATATTMATTAAAAATGAAAAGCCAAACAAAAGAAAGAGGTGAAAGCATTTAATCATAGGAATTCTGCCTGTGGAATGTTTCTCCTCAAGTTTCTATGGCTCAGAAACACACAGGGAGGTTCTGATCCCTTGGCAACTCGGATCTAAAAGCAGCAGTCACTGGGAATCACCCAGCAAAACAGAGGGACATAATCCTGGGAGGCCATGGGCACCCATGGGCCTCCCTTGAAACTGCAGGCGCAGCATCTGACAGCAGACCTAGAGGACCTATTTCACTGAAGAAAGACAAAAATAGGGTTAATTTTGAAAGAAAAAGGGTGCATTTATTCGTCTGACTTCTAGACTCCTAGAAGGCGGCTGTTGAGGCACTCACCTGTGAATGAAGCTGGGCTGGAAGAACCGTGTGAGGCCTGGAACCGTTCCCGCGACTAACGCTCGAGCCTGCGGGGCCAGAAGCCGGGACCTCCCGGGCAGCAGCGAGGACGGGGACCTCCACCCGCCAGCAGCAGCGGGTTAACGCGCTCGGTGGGCGCCCAAGGGCCAGGCTGCGCGCTCAACGGAGCGGCGAGCTCCATACGTCAGCACGCGGCACTCCCGGCTCCAGCCTGTTCAGAGCCAGATGTCAACATCTCTAATGGCCACGTGGGCTCCACGAGCCCATTTAGCCCTGCGAGCGGCACCAAATTTCAAGTGCTAATTTCACTGAAGCAGGGGGCCCCATCGCCTAGCAAGGGCTAGCACCTAATGGACTTGTTAAACCTCAGTTTTACAATTCCAGCTAACATGCCGTGCTGCTTACAATGCCCCAAGCCAYGGAGCCAGGCGTGGAGAGAAGGTAAATATTCCTGCAAACAGGAATATTTAAATGGAGGTGAGAAAGCAGCTGCAGCATTCGCTTATAAAACAAACTGAAAAGCTCTCTGCAGATGTTGGTCAGATTTGATTGGCAAACAATTTTCTAAAAATATCCTGTGTTTTTAATGGACAGCTGGTCAGTGGAGCAGTTAATATGCTGCTTTTCAATAAAGCAAGAAGGTTAGAAGCCCATGAAATYCCATTTATCTGCACAGAGCTATAGGTTCCTGAATCACTGACTGGAAAAAATAAGAGAGTTGCTTGATAGGTTGTAGTGGCCTACCAATAATGGACTTTAAATGGATACAAAAATGATTGACCTTTCCACCTTCTGATGCCACAGACCTCCGAAACATCSAGKGAAAAATAGATTTTTTTTTTTCAAAAGGAACAGCTAATGAAAAGGTATCAAAGCTGACATAACATCCAAATTATAATTTGGATGCAAATCAAACAAGCTATTTAATTAAGAGCCTGCTAATTGGTACAATACTCTTCTGCTGCAAACGCTTTAGTTCGAAAGAAGGTTTTAGTCTCTCGGGCATTTGTTTATATATTCCTCTGTTTACAATTTATCTTTTGCTTTTTGTAAAATCCTTGTAGCAGCAACTCCTCCACAGTCTAGGTTACATCCCAGAGGTTCCTACCAAAGTGCTGCGCCAACCCTGCCTGATGCCACTAGTCAAAAGGTATCTGTCTTTCTAATCTAAACAGTCAGAACCTTCTTCAAAAGTAGTCTGTTGGTGGGGGGGAAATCAAACATACTATTTTGCAAAATTAATAACACTCTTAAAATGTGTTTGAATCCACCCCATARATTTATAAGGCTTTTCAACTTTATATCCACAAATAAAACTGACTATTACTATTTTTATACAAGATGTGACCTTCTACATTCAATCTGCAGGGACAGTTTAACATATTTTATACTTGATCATCTACAAATGAGCAAAATACACTAAGATCATATCCTTGCATCTATAATTAAGGCACTGTCTGGCATACTAGTAATTAAAATATGGTAGAAACAACTAGAGGATTCCCTYGTATAAAACTCTAATGGGCAAAGAGGGAATCCAAGTAAAAGCTAATGAAAGGAGCACAAAGAAATAAGTAAGGTAMCAGACACAGAACTAAACACAGCCCYKCTCACCTAGGGAGGGAAATGTTTTTACACATTTCATAAAATCATAGGGGTTAAAATCAATGAAGAAGCAGGAGTGAGCGAACCTGCTGCAGAGCTGGGGAGCCTGGCAGCACAYGGACAAGGACTGATGTGTCTGAGGCTCGTGGAAAAGCAGGTAGTCCATGAGCCAAGCTAACCAGAGCCGGGCTTCCAAGGCTCGCAGCCATAAGCAKAGATTTCCTCATTGCACAAACACATGGCAAGAGATGTGTGCAAGARCCTTCATGTGACTGAGAGAGGCTGGGGTGTAACCTAAGAGCTCTCCAGGAACAGTCCACGTGTCCCAGGCAAGGCATTCTCACCATGCCACAGCACAACCACTTAATAATCAYTTCTAATTCAAATGTGTGTGTGTCTCTTCTTGATTGAACACTGATGGGTGTGATGACAGTGATCGATGATGCTCAGTTTCACTCAGTAAACCAGTTTACCTTTGGCAGAAAAGAGTATTTAACTTCTTCCTAAGCTCTRTCTCATTCTGTTTTGCAACTCAAAAAGAAAAATCAGCTATGCTGATAAATCAAAAGTMAAAGATCCTCCAAGTCTGGATTGCTTTTACTTTTCTGGAGCAGAACTACTASAAAACACAATCTGTTGGAGATTTGAGAAGGCCTTAAAGACAAGATGATCCACACGTTGGAACATCTGGACAAGGGCTCTAGCTGCTTGGAAAGCCTGTGGATTTGGTCATGTGTGTTCCTGGGACGTGCCAAAAGCCCTTAGATAGAGGTCTTTGACAGCAGAGAAGAAACTGCCCTCTGGCAGAAAGAGTGGAAAGAAGCTGAAGCACCATCAGACTGGTAAAGGAAGATGTGCTTCTTCCAGGCCCCTCCACTGGTACAGGTCACCAGAAGGGAATTTTGGATCATTTCCTGCTCTTTGATAAACTTTTTTTTTTTTCCCCCCTATAAAAGGCCCATCGCGCCCTGTGAACACTGCAGGGTTTAACAATAAATACCAATGTGCCAAGTTCTCAGCTGGAGCAAAAGCAACGTTGCAGCGTTGCTGATTTGCACTGACCAGGAGCTCTCGGCAACCTGGTACTTCCAGCAGGATCTGCGGGCGGAATCATCACCCCAAAACCAAAGCTACGCTGTATGGAAGATGAGCAGAGAGGCAGTTACTCCTACACTATCCACTGGGATAACCCAACCCAAATCTATCATCACTTCATCCACTATTACTCACTTACAACTATTTCATTGAGACTGATAGTTACAACATGCAGAAGATTAATAGCCAGTTAAAAACATAGCCCTAAGATTTTGCTCTATGCACTATCAAAGTTGGTATGAATGTCTACAGGTGATAGCAAAGTGGAAAGCTCACAGCGTCTGTTGAGATAAATTCCTGGATTTTTTTTCTCCTTAATTATAAAAGCATGAAAAATAATGAGAAGATGCTATGTAGAGCACAAGTCAGTTCTGTGCCTCTCAAGTGGGACCTCAAAGACTATCAGCTGGCAAACGGAAATATCTCAGCTCAYTCCCCAAGTTCTCTACAGAGGGATAGTGTAAGCAGTGCACAGACTGGCTTGCTGCAAGAGAAATTCCAGCAATTCTTTATAAAACCCCCCAGCGTTTCCCGCACATCGGGTAAACCTTGCAGGGAGAGCATCTGTCCACCTTGTCCCCAGCAATTTTGCAACCTGCATCGCTGATTTTCCCTTTGCAAGACCTCGCGGCCATGGCTTGCACAGCTTATGCTTTAATTTCCAGAGCAAATAGACCACAGATGCTATGTCAATATAGACATGAGACAAATASAGCCGGTTGCCAGTTTGGGCTCTTCGCCAGGCAATGGGAGCACCGCTCGCGTTAACGTGAGCCCTTTGGCAATTCGTCACCCTGGCGCCRTCCCAGATCAGTCGGACTTGACAGGCCACTGTGGATTCTGACAGTGGTGCAGCAAATCCTGGCTCCGTCTCCTGGTCATGTTTCCTCATTCCAGCACATTAAACCCAGAGCGACAACAAAAGTATATTAATATTGGACAGCAGGAGAGAGGAAAATAACACCAGCTAATTAAAGGCAGGAATGCTGCCTCTCGCCATTTGCCACAGCACTGGTAAGTGGTAATGCTCTCTYGCCTGGATATTCCCAGCAAAATCCTCCCAGACTGGAGCTGGGAAGGATGAGCCACCTGAAAGCAGGACCGCAGGTTTCAATCCTGCCGAGCAAAAATTGYTCCTAATGTGTTAACTGCCTGGAAGAGCCCCCTGAAGCCGGGCACGTCGCTTCGCCTCCGCCAGCTCTCGAGCAGAAGCGATCAATGGCCGGCGCATCTGCTCGGAGGACCACAATCAAATGTCATTATTGGTGAGGTTCTACTCCACTTCACATCCCCCTCACAGAACAGCCTTTATTGATCCCCCAGCGCTGCAGAGAAGGGCAATCAGAGCAGGCTGCGTGTGCACGGCGCCGGCRGCATTTCACATTATAACGACTGGGTTATAACCCAACACACACAACTGGGTTAAAGGCCCAGGAGCCTCTGTGAAAACTCACAGAGGGCTCCTAACAAGATCCAAAGGTGGCAGCAGAAAGGTCGACGTTATCAGCCATTTCTCAGCAAACCAAAGGGCTTCTCACACGTTCTTAAATTAATTTTTTTTCCCCTTCTTGTAACTCTGCTCATGGAGGGCATGAGAACTACGCTCTGCTGTGGCAGGCAGGAAGATCTCCTTTCTCTTACTGGCTCATGCTCCTTCCTCTACACAGCATTTAATCAGGCAATTTCTATAGGACCCAAGGAAATCCACAGGAAATATCACTTTTTCCCCTTTCAGACCTCTTCAAAATAAGGGAGGTCTCTTCGAGCAGCTGGACAAAACAACTCATAACAGCACAAWCTCCGGGTGTTCATATTTTAGGAATGGAAAAGTTGCCTACAGTGGAATCACTTATTTAAGCTAGTGACTAAGGGACTTCATTCTCCTGAGTCACTCAGCCTTGATCTTAAAACTGCAAAAAYTGGCAGAATATTTATATGTACATGTGTATATATATTTTCRTATATACACTTTATTACTTAACTGTATTCAAGCAAATGGCTTTCCAGGTTAGAGTCTCAGATTGCATACCTTATTTCTAGTTAATCCTGTAAGGCCTGGTAGTCCTAAATGGACATGCACGTGTTCATGTAACAATTTTACACTTTCCAACTCAACATGGAAATGTGATTCTGGCTGCTATAATTATATAATCATATATAAAAAGACCCACACTAAATATGGATTAAAAACAGTGCAAGATTTTGCATTTCCCACACTGTCAATTGATAAGGGAACTCTGAAAGTGAAAGGAGACTTGACTAAAATGTGCAACATATCTGTAAAAATAATGATACTCAATTATCCGTAACAAGCCTCCTCAAAAAAAAATCACATACAGCTGTTTTGATGCATCTGGCCAAGTTCAAATCTCTTTCAAGAGGATGACATCCCAAGCTGATACACCTGCTTATCCCAGGCTTGAGTTTAGACTCCTGAGACGCACATTTAAAAATCTCATAAAACTCCACACTGGGCTCAGATAAGGAGATAACAACCTATGTTGAARACTCTATGGTTACACAAGGCCTTATTAGCTGAAGTTCTGCTGGATTGGTAAATCAAATTTACCAAACAGCCAATGGTCAGAATTTCTAATGCCACACACGTGCACGCTTTTTAATCCGCCTTCAAAGGAAATTAGCAAACAAATTGGCCCCTTTCATTCTGGCGGAGTAATTCYAGTCCAATATCAATAGCGGTGAGAACGCCAGTCACTGAAAGAGGCAACTGCACCATGAGGTGAGATTACAAAGCTCCCAAAACAAGACTCAGAACTGTAGGGCTGTTCTGCATCCTGATTTATTTCTATTTTTAAACTTGCAAGGTTTGTAATTAATGGCTTGAGGACATAGGGAGAATTGGAACAAATTTCAGACCCAGCTTCCTCTGCATGTTGTTAATGGCTAGTCTGTCCACTAATGTGGTCCAATTTTACCCACATCAACCACATGTGATAGAAGCTGCAGGAAAGCAAGTGAATTTTTAATCATGTCTCTGATGTACAGTATAATTACTGACTTTTATCAGACAGTAGTTAAACAAAGACTTAGAATGAAATAAATATCCCTTAATTGCACAACTGCTACTGCTCACAATAGGATGGTCTTTGGAATGACTAACTGGTCCCTATTATCACAGCAACACACATACTCAGACATGYACAAATAGGCCTAGATCAATGTAGACATTTATTGATTTTCAAATGAGGCATGTAAGTGTGTATATGTGCAGAGCAATTATTTACGTGTGACATTATCATCCACACGCATGGAAAAAGCATGTGTCTGCGCCTAGCCATGTATCTCTACCCATGCACATACAGGCTCCCAATGTCTCTCACACAGCGAAAATCCCCCACACTGTGCACGTGTGATATATGGGCTTTATGCGCACACTAAACTAGACAAATATATTATCTCATTTTAGCTGTGGAATATTAACACTGACACAAAGCGTGCATTGCCTTTTTGAGCCAACTTTCCTTTCCTTATGACTCTGTGTAAAACAGAAACTTTGAGTCCTTGAGCCTTGCAGTCTTACAAAGACAAACACACATTTCCAGCCCTGAATGTAAATGGCTCCCTTGGAGCTGATGTTTCCTTCCACCCCCAAGACATCCCCACAAAAGAAACCACGCACTTTTACATCCACAAATGTCATCAGCACTTATTTCTGCACCTGTGATGCCTTGMGGACCTACCATAAGGTTAAAAATATATATATTAAAAAAATAAATCAAACAAACAATCCCTCCCCAAGACCATCCTGCTGTCAAAATTGCTGAGAGCTGTGCCGTAATACATTTACTTCATGCCTAAACGTATAATCAGCACRGCACATGTGTGAACCTGCCATTCAAGAAATGGCTCAGAGTTTAGACCTCAAGTTTGAAGCAAGAAGGATACAAAAGAGGAAAAAATGACAGCGCTTAACTTCTAATTGTGAGAGGATAAGCCAGGAAATTACAAAAGCAGGGCCTATTTGGCAAATAAAATATAAAATATCTTAGAGCGATGTGGGCTTGCAAAAGTGCTGGTAATAGATTAAACATATGTACTCTACCGTTTTCCACAAGAGCTGTTTTTTCCACTGCACTGCCCCTGCCACTTTCCTTTTCCCTTCCAGGAAGAAAAAAATAAGCCACCTTATTCCACTTAAGTAGCCAAGGGACCAAAGTTTTTTATACCCTAGATTGRGAGATACACGATCAGTTCGCTACTCCAAAGCTAGTATGGGAAACACAGGAATGCCCTTAATTCTCCAGGGAAAGGAGCTTAATATTTAGGGCTAAGAAATGCTATTAAAAGGGAACACCACTCAGAACAGCTTGGAAAGAGTTTGCTCGTTTTCTTTCTTTTCTCTTTAAAGGGTTATTTACAGGAAAATGACTGGGGAAGGAGACAGCGAGGGAAAGGAGGGAGCAGGTTCAGTGCTGTACCTTGCTGTACTCCTCCCAGGAGTTGCTCCAGGTCCAGTAGTGAGCCTTGTAAAGCCCAACTCTCACCGCCATCATCTCGTTGCCTCGGTAATAGAAGATGGGCCTGAAAAGGATGCAGAAAAGAGCAGAGCCGCGTGAGAACGCGAGCGCGCGAGGCCAGGCAGCCTGGCTGATAAGGGAGCCAAACGCTTTTATGGCGTCCGACTTCCGATCCAGCTATCAGGCAGAAACAGGCTGCCTCCTAATAGTCCCMACTGCAAGGTTTTCAATTAACATTTTCTAAAGTGTTCATCAAGTCGAGAGCTCACGCCGCGCGAGGATGACACGTTCTGCAGCTSGGCTGCCAGCGACTGTTAATCCTCCAACTATCGGACCCTGTTCTTTCCTACGGAGCGTGCCGATTTAAGCACCAAATGGCTCAGGAGCAGAGTGTGCACGCAAGCGAGCCCAGAGAACCGGGGGAGTCACCAAATCTGCAATGCTCAGTCTCCTCGTCTGTCCTGAGAAGATGCAGAGGCTGTGGCCTCTTCTGAGCACTAGCACAGAAAAAGCCTATGAAAAGAAAGCCTAGCAGCCAAAAACACTTTATTTTTAACTCCAATCAATTTCCCAACATCCCTTACATCATYCGCAGATATAACTGAAAATTGCTCTGTTTTGATAAGTTCTCTCAATTAAAGATAACGTTTGAAAAATGTACTCCATACAGAGCAGCTGGTGGGTTGTACCTTTGTATAGCACCCTTGCCCCAGGCACCCAGTGACCATCCTGCTTGGTTTCCCTGATAATGTGCTCTCATTCCTTGAGGAAATGGTGCTAAATTTTATGGACTATCTGCAGGAGAGAGGACTGATCTCGTGATGAAGGCCATCACACAAGAACATCAGACTTAGTCAGCTCTTTCCAGCTGATTCTGGTTGCTGGCAGGATGAGAGTCAAGTTCTTTATCACTATTTGCATGGGTATATACCCTTCTTTGTCTTCAATTCAGAGAGGCCACCAAGCAGAAGAAACTGCCTGTTCCTATGATGCCACCTTGAGTAACAGTCCCTAAATATACAATAGGATTAAAATCACCATGACTGAATGATGAGCGTGGCCCAAGATCTCTTCTATTTTGAGCAAAACGGCAGYGTCCTTGCCAGGTTCCTTGCATAACAATCCTGGTGTCCTCTGTCTTCAGGAAATGCTCTGGAGCAAACTGGAAAAGGCTGCTCYCAGCTGGGCCCAATCCTGCATCTAATACATCTGAAACACTTGTGCAATCAAGGCAGCTCGCGCAATCTGCCAAAACACAGAACCTGATTTAAACTACTCACATTAACAAAATTAAAAGCCTGAACAAGCATGCCACAGCTGGGCACACACCAGTCTGCTTTTTTCCCTTGCCATAAACACTATTTGACAGGATACTACGTGTCCTCTAGATCTGAAGGCACAGGGGTTAAGTTTTTGCCTTTTTTATAAAAATGAAAGTACATTCTATCTTTTAATGGGAAGTAGAGCTTATACTCAAAATTTTGCTATTAGTAGTTTCCTTTTTCACCTTTATCTTTTTCATTCTAAGTGAAAAAGCACTGTTATTGTAGCAGAAATAGCTCTGTTATAACGCRTTAGCAGCTACAATACACTTCTCTCTTATAACAGCAAAATCTATTGAAACTTTTGGAAGTAAAGATGGGGATAGGCTGTGTTTGAGGAGCCTGCAGTGCCTCACGCCAACCACTGGCTGCCTCCCAGGAAATCAGGTAATGTCACTCGTGTGCTTCTTGCTTTAGTGGGCACAAAAGCAATTTTACTGAACAAAGGTTCAAGTCCATCACAAAAATAATTCAATTGTAATTTTCATGTGTAYGTTGCCACACTATCTCACAGAAAAAGAACATTTCCTGTACTGTGCTTTTCAAGGCTGCCAAATTCTTCACCAAAATCACAGCTGAAACACCTCTCAAGTTCCAAATATTCAAGCGAGAGAGCCAAGAGATTCGTGGTCAAATTTTAGTGCCTGCACCCAGGAGCTCGCAGCATTGCTCCWTGCCCATAAATATTCTGGATCTTTAATCCAAATCTATCCTTACAAAAACATCCACGGAAACAGGACTTTGCAGAGAAGTGAGCTTCCAGCTCCTTCTCAGGGGCCCAGCCTTTGCCTCTAGCCTCCCTTGCACAGCAACTGCAAAACCTGTAACTCTTCTGCAGAGAGCCAGCATGCTCTTGGATGTTTCTCCAATAATAAATTATGCATCTTCCCCTATGCGGRCTGCAGTTCACAGGCTTTTATCTCCCCTGTTGCCATATGCTGCTCCAGGGATCCCTGCTAACCCCCTSACATTTGCATCTGTCCACAAAAATCCACTGCACAGCAATATGTTGTGTGCCAGGAAATCCAACCTCAGTCAGCTCCAAGAGARAAGCTTTTCCTACCATAAAGCTCTGGGTGCTGCCCCACTTCACCTAGCAGGAGAACAAATGCGTTAGCTCAGATTATAAAATATATGAATAAATTTAATTTAAAGATATAGACCAAAGTTTGGAATCACGTCAGCTTGGAGGCAAGGACGAGGGAGCTTTGGGTTCATAACTAACCTGTCAATTAGCTGTCCCTGCAAGATGGCAGGTAAAAGGTCGATGCCGTCAATCTGTCTGTCACTTGGAGGCTGGAGTCCCGCCAGGGAGAGGCTGGTGGTGAAGAGATCCATCACGTTGCCCAGCTGTTGACTTACCTGAAAAAAAAACAACAGAAAAGCACTTGCAAAAAGACCTTCAGCTAAAGCCAAGGCAGAGGAGACTGATTTCCACTGCAGCAGCAGCACTGCTTTATCTCCTTCTCATCTCCTTCCCTGCTAAGCATCTTTAAGAAAAATCTCCCTTTTGATGCACCAATCATCAGCAAATCTTTTCTCTATATATTATTTAAAAAAAAAGAAGACAGTGGAAAGAAGAAATCCAGACTCAAATTTCTTCAATTTCCCTATTGTTGTCTAGGCAGCATTTGCATTTCGGTTCATTTTTCCCCTCTTTCTTCTCACTTATTTTTTTTTTTAATGTATGCACTTATAGGAGTATCTCTTTTTCAGCAGTTCAATTTCCTTTTGCAAATTCTGAGCCGTTTGTGGTTTGAAAAAACAGCACTTAGAACAAGCAAAAAGTCCTTGATTCTCTCACCAGGTCATCTCTGGAGTCCAGAATACCCTGACAGAATTCCCAGAAAGCACAAGAATAGATGGATAATAACAAAAAGAGCCTGATGACTTCATCAGCAAACCATTTCCAACAATTCAAGAACTGTAAAGTTGTGGTATTTTTAGTATGTATTTTAATAAGGGAGAAAAACATCTGGCTTTGGCTCCAAAGGAGATCTGCAASTTCTTTTACTTTAATTGGAAGCCATAGTTATCTCTCTGGTCTTAATTATTTATATTTTAAAAAACTAGAAAAAAAAATCTGTTCAGAATGATTTTTTTTTTTTGCTTCCATCATCCATGTACTACTGTTATCTGCTATAGAAGGTTTAATTAGCCAGTAACACACTAAAGTGAAGGAGATATCTTCAAATCGAGAGCAAGAGCAGGCGTGTTTTGCACAGAGATGCACCAGCACAAGATGTGACATGAAAAGAGCCTTTTCAGCCATACCACTCGTTCTGAGACGAGAAGCCATCTGATAGAAAAACACATCTGTAACGTACAGAAAAACATTTTGACTGAAATCCAGATTCCACCAGCAGACTTTGCTAATGTCAGTGTGAACATTATGACACTGGGACTATCAAAGACTTTTTATCTTTGAATCTTCTTGCTAGTCACAAACAGAGCCCCAGCTTGCCAGCTGATACTAATTACTTATGATTACAAATGATAACATGATAAATGAATCTTTGCAACATGTTGGTTCACTTGTTCTACAGGAAAATTAAGGGAGGAAACACATTTTTTTTTATGGGATACGACGCCTTTTCATTAGACCTTGGGCTGGAAAAAGYGAACATTTAAAGGAAGAAATTTWWAAAAAAAAGGAAAAAGCAACGTGCAGGGAACTGATTACAAGTTTAACACTAAAACATCACATCACTTGATTACAGCAATTTTGATTTTTAAGGGCTGTCACTCATCAGAGGGTGTTGGCAGGAGCAGGTGATGTTWAAAGCAGGCTCCAAGAACGCTTCCACAGCTCTCATGGAGAAGTCGAAGCGTGAAGCTCCAAGCAAAAAAGGAAAAGCCTGAACATGGAAACTATTGCTCGGAAAAGCAGCTGCATCAGCTGCCCAAGAGCAACAGGTCTTAAATTTCAGGAGAACCTGGCATGTCAGACGTTGACCTTCACGAAGCGCCGGAGCTGGCCGTATCTGCAGGCAGTGCTGTGTGCTCCACGGATGGAGCTACCAAGGATGGAGCTAACACAGGCTCCTTGCAAGAAAGAAAGGAAAAAAGGAGTTTGCTCCCCCAAAGAAGCCCTTGCCTCCCTCCTTACAGACCTGGATGGCTCTGGGAGCCGTGGGAACCCCTGATGCTCCAGAAGCCAAGAGGGCTGAAAAGCACTCAGCACCAGAGCAAAGATGTTCAGCCCCTTGCCGTTCACAAGGCGAATCCAAAAGTCRCTTTTCCTGTTGTCAATCCCTTCCCTCGCCTCCATCTTTTGATAACGGGCAGCAAGTGGCAATCGCTGACCTGAGATTCKTGCCTCTAATATCACCTAATTTATACATTGCGTTGCGACAAGCATATGGGGCCACCACGGTCTTCTTGCACTGGCCCTTATTAACCATAACCAGATGTAGATGACTCTCTTTAATCATCCAATTACACTTCTGGTCTCAGACAACATTCTTCCGTGAAGCAGAGAAAACTTCTTAAGGAAATTAAATGCCCATGCCACAGCCACTTGGATTTATCTGTGCTCTGCAGCACCACATTGAAGAAGGAGGCGGGGGAAAGGTTAATATTTATATAAAACTTTGAAGTATTTTCAGAGAAAAATAAAAAAATTACCATTTTCTCCTGTCAACAGTGCTCTTTCATTCTAGTTGCCTATTTTTTTTAAGAAAAGAAAAAGAAAAATCCAGAGAGGGCAACAGCCCAGAGAAAATAAATAATATATAAAAAAGAGTGAGATCAGATATTGCTCGTATCAGTGAGAAACAGCCGGTATTACGCACGTAAGAACGGATTTTTCCCCCCTCCTTCCCCCCCCCTTCTTTTTAATAAACTCTCAGTATACACATAACGTCTTTAAGAAAATGAAATCCTTTTGCTGTGGGCCACGTCGCTAGAAGAAATAGTCACCAGTGCTGTTATCAGTGCTTTCAAGCTTTAACTCTGAATCAAAGGCGACAATTAATAAAGTCGCCCCCGCCAGGAATGGAAAGGAGGAAAGCTAAATATTTGAAACTGGGTGAACAAATGTCAGGGTGTTTTTAAATAAAATCCTTTTACAGTTATCACAGCAAGCAGACCTGATATCCCTGTCTAATTCAATTTCAATTTGCGCCCCATGGGAGATAGTGAAGAAAAGGTTGCAGTGCTGTCTTTGGGTTGATATGTTCTTTTCTCCTTCAGGAAGCAGGCACGAGAGAGCAAGGGGAGGAGGGTGAGGGAAGAGGAGAAGGATTCAAATACCAGCAGAATACTCTTTTTTTTTTTTTTTTCTTTTTTTTTTTCTTTTCCCCTCCAGCTGGATCCTTCCAGAAGGCAGATGTGATGTGAGGAATSCTGAAATGCTGATTTGTTATGAATTCACCTGGAAAACATCGCTGAGCAGAGAACTTCAGAAAGGCTGTTTGTGTGTGAATAAATACACCTGGTGAGGGACCAGAATTCACTGAATGTTGATGCCAAGAGCAACAGAGACTCCTGAGGACCCTCCCCGCCACCACACACACACACTAAGCTATAAATTAGCTGATTGTACCAAATATCCTAATCTCTACCAATATCTTCCGCAACAGTGCTCACAATCCTAATTTCTTTTAAGTAAAAGGGTGTTCTTAAAAAAAAATTAAACAAATGCACTCTTTAATCAAAGCAAAACTGACATGTCAAAGAGATTATTAATAAACTGCCAGACACCATCAGCAGGATGGGGATGAATCTTCCAGCTGATACCTGGATTTCCCTGGCTCTATGGCTGAGGCTGTAGGAAGAAGCCCCTTTTTCCCAGTCAGAGTGGTGGCAGCTGAAACGGTCACTAGACCTCTAGCCGCTGCAAAACATGGAGCTTCCCATGGGCACAATCCCAGCTGAGCTGCCTCTCCCTTGCTYCCTGAATTGCTTCACTCAGAAGGGTCAGGATTAGTTCCAACTGTTTAAATAGCAGGATGTTACTATGCCCTCTGATTTTAAGTGAAACATTAGGGAAAAGAGCTACTTCCCACTTCATCTCTACCGCATGGAAATAAAATTTCCTTCCGCCTGCAGCTGCCTGTATGAGGAGATGCCGACTCGCGAGCCTGCCCCAGGCTCCGCAGGGCGCTTGGAGCTGCACGCACAGATATGAGTCTGCCCTGTGCTCAGCACCCCCGAGCAGCTCTTTGCTCCCACCCTGACTTAGGGCTCCTAAGCCTTTATTTTCTTAAATTCTTTTGATCAGAAAGAGCAACAAGAGACTTTCGTGCAGTTTTTCCATGTTTTACACTTAGTCAGACTGAGCAAGACCTAGGTTGGTCTCAAGTCATAATAAAGGTGATGTTGAGAGTATCGACTTCAGCATATCAAAAAGAAGACAAAAACATACTGGAAAATATATTGATTTTCACTTACTATATCCAAAGAAGCAGTTAAGAAGCAATAACTATAGGCACCCTATATGCCAGCACAACGTGAGCTACCATACACAAAGGCAATGCCAAACCTCTCACCTGCAGTCAGTTCTGCTCTGGGTATCAATGCTGGAGCCTCAACAGCAAGAATACAAGCAGAGCAGACATATCAYAGAGAGGCTATCACATATTTACACAGCAGTAGCATCATACTTGGGTCCAGCTCAGGGCATCCTGAGGACAGAGCTCAGAACAGCTTTTGAAAGACACCTAAGTGGAGTCCAGGAGGATATGTGGGAGCAAAACACCCCTGGGAGGCAAGTCGCCTGCCCCTGCAGATATTTAGCTGATATTTAGCAGGCAGCATTGCAAATTGCAGCCCAGGAGAGGAAAAACTTAAAACTAAGTACACATTTAAATGCTGGGGGTATTAACAGTGCTGCAGAGGGGGATCCTCGGCCTGCYCTCTAAACCCTCAGGCTCACATCGTGGCTTGCTTAGCACATGGTGCTGTGCATGCCCCCATTTGTGACACTAAGGTCACCACGCTCGAGTTTGCAAACGCGCTAGCTTTGCACAGAAGTGGCTGTTCACASAAATTCAACAGTGGCCCAAAGTGGGAAGCTGTGCATCACGTCAGGTTGAGAATGTTGCTCACCAAGTAAAATTTCCTCTGCTACACTACAAGCGAGGCACGAGCTGTGAGCGTGGTACCAGCAAGTCACAGCTAAAGAAAATAAGCAAGCACAAAGATTTCTCTGCTTATGTTCCTAATTATCCCTAAAGTTACTACAATGGAAAGAATTTTTAAATTTGGTATTTACTTACCCCCATTTATAATGCATGTTTACTTTTAGCACATTATTCAGTTTGGACATGGAAAACAAAACAGTCAGCTTCAACTTCATGTTCTCATATTTTAGCCCAAGGCTGTTGTACTTGGCTTGTAAAGGCTTTATGGAAATGTTTAAATTTAAACAAAAAGACTGTTTTCATTTCCAATTAAAAAAATAATAAAATATTTCTAGTAGGTTTTGTGAACTCTTTAAAAATGATGAAACTAAGCTACCCTTGCTGTCCTCAGCTGCTGATCTAAGCTATCTGATGGCATTCTCCTAAATTTTCATTATCTTGACTGAACTAAAACACTGAAAAATAATGCAACTTAGAAAAATAAATGTTTTATTTATGAATACTTTGTAGTGTTAAACACAGTGTCCAGTGAAGAAAATATCACTTTCTTCAGGGATAAGAAACACTCACAAAAGGGAGGGAATCTGTATTATTTACTGTGAACCTTGCATGCAGAAAAATTGACTGCATCTTTCTTTAATGAGAACTAGGACAAGAGAGCAAATACTGAGAGGATTATTTTGGAGTGACCACATAGGAATTTGTGTACAGGCCGAAAAGCATCTAGACCTTCCTGGATGGATCTGCTACCTGGCGGGCAACACGCTCCTCTTCTAGATCAGGACATAAAATAACAGCATGTCTTTGTACTTTGTTTCAAGTTAAGTAACTCACTAAAAATACTGCAACCAAAAGAGAAAGAAGCTTAAATAGACACCTTAGCTGCAAATTTGCAATAATGATCAGAAATTACATCCCTCTCTGAGGGCAACATTCAGCTCCTTATTTAGAGAGGGCTCTGGACTGACAAGTGGGAAACGTTAGAAAAGTTTAATGAATCCAGCAAGAATTATCCCATCCACTTCAGTCTGCCTAAGACTGACCACAAATCGTTAATAGCAAATACTCACCTTTCCTGCAGGTATATGTCCAGGCCACCAAGCAATAGCTGGCTCTCTCATGCCTCCTTCAAAGGTGGTTTGTTTACCACACAGAAAACGACCATTGCTTCCACCTAGAGAAAGAACAGAAGCCACAGAACCTGTGATAATGCCAATATAATATTTCAAGACACACAGTCAACAAGGGAATTTTTAGACTAATTTTAAATTAATTTTGATTTCTGCCTGAATCCTTCTTCCAATAASAACTCCAGAGTTATTTTTTTCAAATCCTTCTTTATGATCACATTTTAGAAGTGTCTTTTCAGTACAGCGAGAAACTGCTAAACAYTATTTGCTACTAACAGAATAAAGGGGGAAAAAAAAAAAGAAAACAGAAGACTGCTGGTGTTTCTTTCTCTTTAGGGTGTTAACTGTTGTTTGTAACTAAAGGATATCTGATGCTTTCAGACAGAATTTTGGTTTTCTTTGGATAGACCTTTTAAAATATGAGAAAAGTATTAGACACAGATATGCAAACAAGAAAAATAACTATACATTCCCCGAATGCTCACTCTCAGAAATAAGATGTGATTTGCAGGAATATGCTGCGCTTTTAACTAAGCCTCACAGCTGAGCTTACTGAGAAACAAACAGAGAGGTCCCACCATTGATTCCAGGTCATTCAAASGCAAACATTTGCTCAGCTGAAGGCTGAACTGAGAGGCTCAGCTGAAATGAGAACTCCAAATACTCCTGGATTTGTGGTCCAATAGCCACTAGACAGTCTGCCTCCAAACAGAAAAGAGCTGGCTATAAAACTAATTTGCAATAACTCCATTTGAGAGAAACAATCATTCAAACAAAATAAAATCTGTGTCATGCAAATACTTTTTTCCTTGATATTTTTCACAACAGCTAAGAAAAGCAGGACTCTCGAATCCTTCTTAATTACTTCATGGCCCATGTTCAGCTTTGTTCATTTCTGACTCACCTTGTCTGGGAGCTGAAATGAGAGCAGCCCCATTATCGGAGGTGAAAAACACAAACGTGTTCTCACTGATATTCAGCTTCTGAAGATGTTTCAGAATTTTCCCAACACTGTCATCAATTTCCCTTACAGCATCGCCGTATCTGCGACGGAGGGAGATGCAAAACATTAAGGCAGCAGAAGAGGAAGAGCTTCATACAGCTCAGTGCACTGCAATGAGCCACAATGCTTTTAGTGGACACAATTTTTACCTGTGTTTCAGAGAGAAATAATTCTCTTATGCATCAGTAATGTAATAAAGTTTTCCAAAGTCACTGCAAAAACTCATGTTTCTTGCAGACAGCAACTTCTCTTACATATTAAGAACCAGAGTTTGTCCGTATCTGAGCCACTCTTGGACAGACACAAGCAACTGAGATAAATTTAACTACAGTATTTTCAAATATAGGTAAAGCCACTTCATCATAGGCTTGAAGCTAATATCATTTTGTGTACAGACATCAGTTCGAAACTGCAGTGTCAGAAGCAAGGCTCACAAAATCGACACAGCTACTCTTTGACTCCTGTAAACTGCATTTTTCAGGCATGCTTTTCTCCTTGCTGCTCTGATTTATACGCTTTTAAAATAGTCACTAATCATACAAAAGCCTTCCAAAAATCATCTGTGCCACATTCAGCACTTCATCACTCACATAGCTGGCAAAAGAGCTTAGACTCCACCCCCAGAACACATTTTAGTCACATGAGCTTCATTTCAGGTTAGAGCAAAAGTATTTAAGAACAACCAAAGCAGAGTTCTAACTAATTAATATATGGTCATGTATTTCAGGACAAAGGAAGACTTCGGAGAAGTGATCCACATAGCCGGATCTAATAAACATAGCTTTGTTTTCCTGTTTCTACAGCATGAGGTATTAATTACCAAAAAAAGAAAAATAAAGAAAAATAAAAGACTTACAGTCCTCTCTGACTAGTACCCAGGAAATGTTTGGAGGCATAAACAGGAGCGTGGGTAGCATCAATTGCCCAGTATAAAAAGAATGGCTGCTGGCTGGCCTGCTGCCTGCTAATAAAATCGAGAGCTTCCTGTAAACAACAATAAAAATGAATTTAACAGAATCCTCCTCTGCCATCAAAATCTCTCCATGAAAAGGAGCAAAAAGTCACTGTGGGTTTAAAAAAAAAAAAAAAAAAAAAAAGTTAGACAAGCCAGTCCCGAAAAAAAAAAAAAATAAAAAAAAAAAAAAAAAAAAAAAAAAAAAAAAAAAGTTAGACAAGCCAGTACCTGCAGATAGATCTGAGTCAAGTTGGCTTCACCTGTCTTCAGATCAATATGGAAATCTTCATAATATCTTAAGATAAAATGATTCAGATAGGAAAAGAAAAAAAAAGAAATTCAGTCTTGAGGAATATACAGCACAAAAATGTTTTTTCTCCACGTTACTTATGCACACAACTCACTTTTACCATTCAGCCAAAGGGCAGAATCATAATTTATGTAACCAACCAACTCTCTTTAGACACCAATAATAATTTTGCTCTTAAGGAAGAAAGCAGTGAAATTAGCAGATCCAAATTAATGAGGGGTATAAGATTTGGACAAACCTGAGCCACCGGTTTTTCATGTGGAACAGATTAGTATGCAAAACTGACTGAATACTGATCCCAATGCAGGCAGCAGTCTAAAAACTAGATTTAATCACATGCTGTTAGAATAGAGGCTGTATATTTAAAATTTAAAAATCATATGATGCTTTTTTTTTGAATATAGAGCTGTTTGATACATGAGAAATTTTTCAGAAGTACACAAATGATTTCAGTGAGATAATGCAAACTTGGAATCAGAAGCTGGGCTCCTGTGAAAACACTTGAAAAGCTGAGGCATCTTCAGACACCAATTAGGCAAAGAGCAGAGGAGGAGGGAAGGCCTCTGGAGAATAACAGGAGATGATAACAGACTCAGAACTGAATGGGCAAGAATGGCAGAGGCTGCAAACCTGCAGTCTAGAATGTGTTACGCAAACAGACTAAAGATTATTGTGCACAGGAAGAGAAGGAATAAAGAAGTCTCTGAGCAGGGAATGAAAACAGCCTCCAAGGGCAGTAGTGGACTGAAATCATCACAGGAAGTCTTTAAAGCACAACTGAGTAAGCAAATGTCTTCAGGAGGTAGTCCAGAGCAGACAGAATCCCTCCATGGTCCATAAGCTATCAAAAGCAATTGGCAGGCAAGCAACTAAATTACCTGCCAACCATCTCCCAGTCCCTATACACAGGAATATTGGGGGTTGCTTTGTTATCATAAGGTCCAAAATGGCAGTTAGGGGATCCAAACCATTCATCAAACCCGTGCTTCAGGGGGTGGAACTGGGGCCTGTGACCCAGATGCCTAGGAACAAAAGACATAGATAAGTTCAAGTTCTACTGCATAGAAACAAATAGTCTCATCAGAATGGCATGCAAGAAACAAAATTTGCCCGGGAAGAAAACATTCAAGCATTTTAATCAAATAAATAGCTGCAGACCAATGTCCTAAGCTTTCTTATACTTGTTGTAAACAGATCCACGAATATCCTCTTCCCAGCTAGGGAAGCTTCAGGAGGAAGCTCTTTTCTGATTTCCAGCTTCTAGACTCCATATTCTCCACTYCCTCATTTATACTATCTTGAGGATAAAGAATGCCCATGTTCTCTATGTCTCTACAGGGCATCTTTTAGCTAAATGTCTATTTATCATATTAAGTTCATTTCACTAAATCTACACCTATAACTTTTGCATTTTTTGCTATCACCCTCTGAACAGTTTCTGAACATAAGGAACATAAAATATATTACCTGAACTAAAATTACCTATGGTGTCATTTTGAGCTTTTCCARAATGAGTTATAACAGAAAATAATCATCATTCCAGCTATGATCAAATCTCGGTGATGTAACTAAAACTGCATGTCTCACATGCAGGAGTCTCCCTTTTCCTTATTTATATATATAGCAATATAAAGCTATTCCTTGCTGTTTCCACAATAATAGGGAACATGAAGAAAATATTTTGAAAATATAAGTTAGGAAAGCACTTAAAGTAAACAAAGKAACTTAAAAATGGAAAGAGGAGACACAAATGAGCTACAAATAATTGCTGAAATGCAGAAGGCAGATTGTCTTCTCTCTCTTGCAGTAGAAAAATAGAAGAATATTTAATGAAATGTAACAAATTCTAAAACGGTCACAGAAAATACTTGATTCGCAAAACATATAGCTAAACTGTGGAACTCACTGTCACAAGACACCATGAAAAGTCTTTGAAAGAAACACTAAAAGGATGCAAAATCTTTTGTTATAAAGATTTTTTTAAGTTTTAAAAACAACTAAAATTCTAAGAGGGAGCGGGATGAGACCTCAATTTAACTGTTGCATTCTTCATTTTTCTTACAGCTTTCCAGGAAGCAGGTGATGACCACAAATGCTGGAGACTCCTACTATGCAACATCCTTTCCCAGCCCTGTAAAGCACACCAACTCTTGAGCACCCAACGACTGCATTGCACATTCCTATTTAGACTGCTTCTTGTTAACAGCTGCAGCTTCTTCCAGATTTGCCATTTTCCAAATAACTGCCTGGAACCAATCTGTATTTGCGTTGTTTATTTCTTCTCCTGGGGTAYATGAATTTACATTTATTAGCACTCAACTGCAACTTATTGCATTCAGCCCACTGATCTGATTCTTCATGGCCACTCTACTGTTTGGATTCATGCTAATAAATAATTCACTGTCTCAGGTAAGTTTGCTTCTTTTCCAATTTCAGTAGCACTGGTGTATTCRACCACATTTCAATCACACTTTTCTCTAACTTGTTAATAAAACTGTTAAATAAAATGTATTTCATTACCTTCCTAAAGAGTATCCCCCCTTGGTACTACTCCTGTCTGAAGTCTTTTTATAAACAATTACTCTGTTAACCAAGCAGCACTTGTCTGCATTTTGAAGATGTTATTTATGCATTTATTTATTACAGCACTATCCCAAACTGTGAATTAACTGTTCAGAGATCTCTAAACCTAGTGGGACTCCATTACAGCCCACAAGCTCATATGAAATTTGAATGTTATAAACACACCAGTTTCAAGTATTGCATTGTTAATTCCACCAACTGTGTKTGTTTGGCCCAAGTGCCTTTCAGATTTTGCCCTTCTGGCTTTCACAGGCGCTACTGAGCACAGCAGTTTCTGAAGTTTTTCTGTATCCTCTGCAGAAGTTTACTGTACTCTCACAAAAGTCTATAAAGGCAAAGCATAAAATCCCAGAAGGTATATTCTGGTCAAATATATCACTATCTGCTCTGACCTTCTATGCTAGGTGAATGGTTATCAATGCAGTTCTGATATCAATCCGATTGTCTTTATGTGTCTGCATCTCTATTTCTATGTGAATAAACCTCTATCTGCCAAAGTTTGCTGTATTTAGTCTACTCCATCAAAACAGCAATAGATAGCAGAGGCCAAAGATAAAAAGCATGCAGGTGATGAAKGCAAGTTCCAAAAGAACACCTTGGCATATTTTTTTCAATTAAAATAAATAGCATGGTACATTGATAAAWAGCCAAAAGAGTTGAAGTGTTTATATATACATGAATTATAGCATGTATATATAACGATAGCACTCAGTTCTRAAATTAATCACAACTAAGAAAGGGATCTACCACAAATTTTACAAATTTTGTAAGATGGATATCTAAGCTTCAAGACATTCTTTCCTACCAACTCCAGTTATCCTCCTTCACAATACATACACTTGAAAACTGAAACTTGAAGCAGAAGATCTCAAAAGAAGTTTACCATTTGCCAATGATCTTATTGGTGTATCCTGCTTTCTTCAGCAACTCTGGAAGCAGTAATTCAGAATCTGGGATTCCTCCTACTATATTCTGTGGTGTATATGCTGTGGAAAACAAAAATATTCTTTTGGAYTCTTACATAAATTAGGGTAAATTGCTAATGACCACTTGATTAGAAGGATTATTTAAGCAAACCATAAATAGCAATTAGTTTGATGTCCCAACGATATCACTGTTTAGAAATCTAATTCTCAGAGGCCAAGAGATCAAGAGAACMAGTTGATTCAGCAAATACATGCCTGAAGCCAAGAGAGATCTCCACCCACTTCCACACCATGGCCAACAAACAAAAGGGATTGCTGGCACAGCATGAAGGTGAAGCCCTTGAAAGGGAGGGAGGTCATAAAGAAAACAAGTGCCTTAAGAATGCAATGGAGTCACTTGGCTTTTATTCCTGTAAATTTTGCTGGCTAATGTAAGCACCTCAGGCTTAACCTAGGATGTTAACAACATGCCCCAAGTGATTTTCACCAGACATCAGCAAACCCACCCAGAGGAACCATATCCCAGCCAACAGAGCAAACAGATTAATCCGTTTAGGTCTTCATTTGAGGATGTTTTCTGTCTTCAGCTTGATGAGGGGAAAGCAATACACTTCACACTTACTACCAGCAACTAACAAGGTAATCTTCTTGTGGCATCCTGAAGGGCCCATAAAGGAAGCACRGAACCAAGCCTCTCTTTGAAACAAAACTTTGTACAAAATACCAAGTAATGAAAGTAAACCCGTAATAAAGCTCCTACCGTTTCTGGCATGTGCATTTGTGGTGTAAAATCCATTCCTGATCGGGAGTCGGCCTGTCAACAGTGCCGCCCTGGCTGCAAATGACAACAAACAACATTTCACTTTACAAGCCCACTCTCTAATATTACAGCATTAAGGACAGCTCACTGAATCACTCACACGAGAACATGTAAAATTCCCTAGGAGAGCCACAGAGATAACCAGGCTCTGATATGACAAGTCAAATCTGACTGGAATTTAGTCTTTCTATTAAATTAGCTTATCCACAGCTGAAAAGTAACTACTTCCAATGGGAAATGTAGCAGTCATTCTGTATCAATGCTGATGAACTGGCATGTACTTTTAAGAGGAAATCATAACATGAACTGACTACGGCTAGCTTGCCTGAATAGAGGTCATGTAAGAGTGAACAAAAAGAAGCTGCTCATCTTTGATGATAAAAATTAGGGTCTGACCACAGGAAGTATTTAAGCAGATGCTCAGCTTTAAACATATGCTGAAATACCACCAGAGTTAGAAGGACATTGGCATATTTCAATGACTGTCCTTTCTCAGAAAGAGTATTTAGCACAGTGATTTCCTAAATGAAAGACCAAAAAGAAACTGTTTTTTTWAAAAAAAAATTCATTTTATTTTTGTACTTGGGTAAGAAAAAGAGCAGTAAAGATAAAAAAATAATCTTTATTTCCCTGACTCAAGTGCTTCTTTTGTCCCTTCACCAAGAATCTAGCAAGCCACCATGATCAACATTAGGACACAACCTGCTGTCATTCCTGGCATGAAAGTCTCATCAAAGCCAGTAGAACCAGAGAACTTATTTTTTGTACAAGAGCAATTTAGATACTGTTTTGTCTGTTAATAAAAAAAAAATATAAAAAAAAAAGAGGAAAAAAAAAATCAGCAATGGAGGATGCAATACTAATCTGCAATATTCTTAAAAAGTCCTGGACTGATTTGATGACTAAAGCACTGCTTTGTATGAGCTAAAGATTGCAGGCTTTCGCCTCAAAAAATAAATAAAAGAAAGCAAAACAGAAGATCAAAGCACCAAATGCAAACTCTGCCCTGAGGGTAATCACTGGTTTGGTTGCTAGTTCATGTCAGATGCTGGCAAACATCCCAATSTTCTCAGAAGGTGGCATTCTTATGTGCTAGTTTAAAACTCAAGTTTACTTACATGGAGAGCAGAGGGGGTTAGCAGTATAAAAATCCAGGAAAAGCATCCCTTCTGAAGCCATCTGGTCTAAGTTAGGAGTTTCTTTAGAAGGCTCTCCAAAAGCTCCCAAATCACCCCAACCCATCTGCAAAAAGAACACACCAAAAGATGTAAAAGTACTTTTACCTTTCAACAAATGACAATGCTTCTGGGCCCACATAACATTTTTATTTTATCCCTCTGCCTTTAAATCTTTATAGTGCTCATCTCTCTACTCAGGGAGTACTTCACAAACGTGATGAAAATTATCCTCCCAAATCCTGCAAGGCRGAGAACTATTCAACTTTCCCCTGGCAGATAGGAAACTGAGGCACACGCRAGATTAAATGACTTGCTAATAGTCATGGAAAATTTGTAGCATCGCTGGAAAAGAATCCAAATATCTTTTCTCCCACTGCAGTGTCTGAAGACTGACCTGAGCGCATGTACCAGGGAGGCGGAATAAGTTGCATGATATGTTCAGTACTGTACAAACCACTCGGACCCTGGCTACGTCTGCTGTTGTGTTGGATCATTGTCTGCCCGAGGCATTGTATGTTGCTGCTTATTTGCAAAACAATAATTTCACCCTGGGTCTTCCCCTAATTTAGTGCAGTAAACAGCTCCTGATCAGGAGAGCCAGCAAATTGCCATTGTGCTGTCTAAATTTATCACTGAAAACTATTACTGGTAATAATACAAATAAAACTAAGTGTCTTAAAACAGAAAGTTCTAGAAGAGAACAACTTAATGAGCAATTAGGCACCATGGCTGCTAGACATTATGTTGTGCTTTTCAAAAGGCAATAGCTCTCTTTAATACAGATGTGTATCAGGTGAGCAACTGATATGGAGGGCATAACGTATCTAGAGCTTTAGAAAACCATCTGTCTGGTCCCATTTGAGAGTCTAACATTAACACTGCAGTGGTGCAGTTTGCAGAAGAAAATTGTTGGAGAGCTGCAGAGCTGCTTGTTGAAGTCTGAGTGAAGAAATAATTAAATGGTATCACATRCCACTAGGATGTGGAATTAAAAAAGGATTCAACAGGGTCACCTCTGAGTTCTCCCTGCTTCACTATCTTTATCATCAAGAAAGAAAGGAAGAAAGGATACCGTGCTGCTCTAATTCACACACAGTGAAGGAGTCACAGAAATTACAGAAGGATCAAAGAAAAAAAAAAAGACCATGGAAATGTATTTTTAATGAATAGTATATAAATAAATAAGTAGTTCACAGAGGCTGCAGTCAGGATCTGTGCCTCCTCATGTCTTGTGCTGTACTAACACTTCTAGAACAGGCTAATCACTGTCCCAAGGAGCTTTCATCTCAAAAATTACACATGCTCGCTTGGGGGGGCAATATTCTTGAATGAGAAAATCAGATAGACTGCTGGAGGCTCAACTGGCCAGAAAGAAAAAACAGGCTTACAAGGTAATTATCTYATACAACAGTGTGGAAACACTGCGAAAACAACAGCGAGATAGTCATGGGGAACTCTCAAAGGGAGCCATGGAGCCGATAAGACCTTGCACACCATTCCATCCTTCCAGTCATGCATCCACCCTCATTGGTTTTTCAAGTATCTCAAGATGACACAAGACGCATTTCTATTACAAATACACCTGAAAGACAACATGCCGCAAACAGTGCCAAGCAGAAAGACGCCACCAGCTTAAAGGCTGTCTTGGAAACATGTTTCCTTGCCTCTGTGACTAATACCACCAGTGACTGGAAAAGTGAAGTGGGAAGAAAACTGATGATTTTTGCTCTTCAATGCTTTTTTTTTTTCTTTTCAATTCAGAAGTCAAAAGTTAATGCAGTTAATTTGCTTTTTGTTCAGTTCTCAAGGAGGCAAGACTGGGTTTCTGAGAACAGTTCCTGAAACAAGCTGGAGTTTCATTGCCTACATGGGCAGCTGCACCATCCCAAGTGCTGCTACCACTACATCCATTGCTGCTACGAGAAGATATCTCCACAGATACTTTTTGCAAGGGACAAAAACAAGCCTTAAGTTTGTGGTAATTCTGTTGAGACTTGGAAAAACAGAACATCCCTCTTCTCACCAGTGCTGGCAGCTAGCAGGAGGAGTCCTCTGCCAAGGACAGGGGAACTGACTGCTTGACCATGATGAACGCACCACAGGACAAGATGATCCCACCTCTAGACAAGGCAAGGAACCGCTGACTGTGCGTCTCCTTGCCTTTATAGATCTGGAAAGTCCATCTCTGGATGGGATCATATGTGAGCCCAGAAACCAAGACCGTGGGAAGGGATTGCGCTRTTCAGAGGAGCGAGGGGGCAGCGCTGGGGGGAGCACAAGGAGGCAAATAAACCTGCAAGACGCTCTCCAAACCTCTCCTGCTGTGGTACGTGTCCCCTGCCCCCTRGGACTCTTCTCTGTAAGAAGTGTCCTCCCAAAGGGCAGCCTTCTGGTGACAAATGTCCTCACCTGCTAGTAATATCTCCAGTCCCCTCTCACAGAAGGGTCCCACTGGTGACAAGGGCTGTTCTCAGACCCCCTAGACATCTCCCTGATGATGAAYATCTCCTTCCCCTCCCCCCTTCCAACGATTTCCTGGTCTCCTCAGTGACAAGTCAAAGCTCCCTTTCCCCCAAGGGTGACAAGCAGGTGCCAAGCGTCCCTCTGAGGACATCCCCCACCATGACAAGCGTTCCCTCGAGGACCCCCTGCCCTCCATAACAAGTGCCCTCTCCCCCACAGGGCCACTTCCCCCTCGGGTCGCGCCGCGTCCCCGCCGCCGCGAGGAGCCCGGGRCGGCGCGGGCTGCGCACTCACGTCGTCCATGAGGAGCAGCAGGAGGTTGGGCCGCGGGRCGGCGGCGCCGGGGCCCGAGGCCCAGCACAGGCCCAGGGCCGCCACCACCACCAGCGCCCTCGCCATGGCAACCGCCGCCGCGTCACGTGAGGGGACGCCGCGTCACGTGGRGCCGCGCGGGCGGGGCGAGGGGCGGTGCCAAGATGGCGGTCTGCATCGCCGTGATCGCCAAGGAGGTGGCGCCGGGTGGCCGGTGTGGGGCSTGGGCGGGGCGGCGGGGCCGGGGCCGCGGTGAGGGGAGCGGGCCCGGAGCGTGAGCTCGTGGGATCCCAGCTGAGGCTGTGGGGCCCAAGCAGGGCGAGGACTGAGGGGCCTGAGTGGGGCGGTGGGATTGGGCCTGGGGCTGCGAGGCTCAAATGGGGCACCGGGGTTGGGGCCAGGGTTGTGGGGCCAGTGCAGGTGTTGGGAAAGCAGGCTCAGAGCATGAGTCTGTGGGCCCTGAGTGGGGCAGAGGTTGAGGGTGTGGGTCTGAGTCAGACAGCAGGGCCACATCTGAGACCATGGGGCTGAAACAGGGCAGTGGGGCTGGAGTTGAGGTTGTGGGGCCCAGGTTGAGACTGTGGGGTCACCTTTGAGCTTGTRGGGCCTCACTGGAACAGCAGGGCCAGGATTGAGGTCATGGGGCCAGAGCAGGGCAAGGGGAACAGAACTGTCGTCTTCTRCAGAACTATCCCCTGTACATCCGAAGCATCCCGACAGAAAAYGAGCTGAAGTTCCACTACACCGTGCACACCTCCCTCGACGTTGTGGACGAGAAGATCTCRGCCATGGGCAAGGCCCTGGTAGATCAGAGGGAGCTGTACCTGGGCCTCCTCTACCCCACAGAGGACTACAAAGTGTATCCATCCAGTGCCTGGGTGGCATATTCCCCTTCGAGTCTGTCTTTCTTTCTTCTCTGCAACCTCCAGTGTAGCTTTAAACTGAGGAATAAGAGGGCTGGGCTTCTACATAGACCCCTTTTAGCATGTTCCATCCCCTGGATGGGAGAGGTCTGCCTTAAACCCSATTTCTATGTTTTCATAGATTGGTTGTTAATTTCTGAAGTTACAGGTCACACTGGTCAGGATTAGATGACCTATCTCACTGGTCAGCTAGATAAGAATGACCAGCAGAAAAGGTCACTGAAAAAGTTCTTACAAACAGATAAACTATTACAAAAAGAGCTAGTGAGAGGCTGCTCCAGAGATTACACAGTGTGTACTACCAGCCAGTATGAGAGCAAACTTAATTCTTTTTCCTTTAAATTAGGCCTGAGTTAATCCCAGCTATGACCTTTGTGAGATAGCAAAGATAACAGAATTAAGGTAAAAAGGGGAGTGTTCTTGCAATCTAACATCTTGCTTACTTCCTGTATTCCCAGTTATGTTCTGGGTACACTATGAACATGGCCTTCCCCACTCAGTTTCTTTGACTATATTCCAGACTCATTTGAGTTGCTTTCCAAGTCTCTAGCATGTCAGAAGCAAATTCCTTAACAGCTGTGTAGATATGGCTACGTGACAAATTCCAAGGTGAAGTTTGTTATGGTGGTGGATTCTTCAAACACAGCACTCCGAGACAATGAGATCCGCAGCGTAAGTGCAGGAAATCAGAATGCATCTAGTCACATCAGTACCTTTGCTACTTCCACTTATTCACAAAATGCCGAGAATTAACAACAAAAAGTAATTAAACTACAATCCCTTTTCAGATGTTCCGAAAGCTGCATAATTCATATACAGACATAATGTGTAACCCTTTTTACAACCCTGGTGACCGTATCCATTCCAGGTAAGTAGGCAGACCACACTTTCTGAATTTTGAATTTTGTTACCTTTTGGGGACTTGCAGAGCATTTGCACTGTAACAGAACTAAGAATGTAACCCTCATGGTTGACCAGTGCAGATGGGGTTGCTGAAACTTCTCAAATGCCATGTTCTCTTTGGGCCATACTGCATAATACAAAACTCTGCTATTCTCATTAAGAGCCACACTGAAAACTCTCACCTCAGAACTGGATTTGGAAACACTKACTCAAGATAATAAGAGACAAAGCCACTTACCCATTTTACTGCATCAGAGGTAAATAGATCAGGTAGTGGTAAGCAGCAGCAGTTCTTGCTGTCCTTAAGGAAGGACTGAATGGCCCACCAACATGCATAAATCTTAATGTTTGAGACCAGCTCAACCCCATTTCTCATCTGGAATTTCATAGTGAGTTTTTGTAATGTCTTGTCAGGCAAGAACAACTTTTTTACTTCACTAAGGCCAGGCTAAAACCCTTGCTTCTTTTAGCTTAAAAGTGATTGTAACATCCTACCTGAGTAAACAGTGAAGCCACCTATTCAGCCCTGGGAAAAGCAGCTTGTTTGCCAGTTTTAGGCATTTTTGGTATTGCCATGAAGATCTGGTGTGCAGAATTTTAACTTCCYTTAACATTGTTTTTTCTTTTCTTCAGAGCTTTTGATAATATGGTGACCTCCATGATGATGCAGGTGTGCTAAGACCGCCCCTTCTCTTCTGAGGATGACAACATCCTGGGAGCAGGAACATACCTAAGTGGTGTATATATTATCTTCCTTATGTGTAATATATTTCATTTATTCTGTGTAAAATAAACTTGACACTTGTGACAACAAGTGACAACTTGTGACTTGACACATGTGACACTTGCATGCATTTCTACTTTAGCAGGGTACAGCAAAACTCACTGTTCAGCTTTGGTTTTGCCTTCAGGTAACATGTACAAGCCAGCTCTTCCTCCATAAAGGTCAGCCATGTCGGACAGGAGGTTGGTTCCCTACAGAAAGGCACGCAGCTGTGCTCCCTATGCAACTCACATGTTTCCTGAGAAATTGGGCTTTGTATAACAGCAACTCCTGCTGTGCTTATGATTAGAACAAGGACAGCTGCACAAGAGATAGCTAAGAGATTATTGGGATCAACCTAGATTTCAGTCAGCTGAAAGGCACAGCTAGCAACAACTGTTCTTCCAGTACTGGTGCTTCAGAGCAGTTCTCATGTCAAAGGTGCACACCARCAACAAGTAGTCACACTGCTGCTTGCCAGCCCCTTAGCTGCTGCCCCAGGCTGTTCATTCCGGAAGGAATGTTACARGCATCCTTCAAACATTTGGTCTCTCCATCCCATTTTTCCCTATCCAGGACCACTCAAATCTGTGTACTTAGTCCAGTAGTTCTTGGAAAGAAGGAACAGTGCATAGGTCAGCCAAAGGCTCCACATTTCTTCACAGCCAGCCCCTGTTCATGTACTCAGAGCTCCGGCAAACAGAGCCAACAGTTGATCATGTTCAAGGTAGTACTTGGAGACTAAGTCCCACATTGATCCTGCCTTCCTGGGCAGGATTTTTTGGGATGACCTGCACCTGACTGTTTCCCCTGTATCACTTTTCACCTCATTCAGGTCACCACTTGCACTTGCAGCAGTATTTCTAGGGCAGGTCAGGGAGCACAGGTAGTGCAGCTGAGAAATCCATGCCAAGAGATTAAGACACCAGGATTGCACAGCTGCCTGACTCATCCCAGACTGATCTCCATTAGTGCTCCTCCCTGCCCACACTGCCTTACTCTGGTCACCCGAGGTGCTTAGGCAGTACCCAAACCCCTCCTGCCAGATCCAAACTGAAGCAGCTCCCCCAGAACAGCTCACTGCATTTACTCCTTGAAATCTAGCACATGCTGCTTCCAGCACCGAGGCAGCACTCTATGATACCAGCACCTCATCAGTTAAACACACAGAAATCACTAAAAAAAACAAACCCAAACACTAGGTACCTCCAAAGGATACAAGGAGCCTGAAGAAGGCCAGGTCAGTGCTGTGTCAGCGCACAGCCAGTGTGGTCTCACTGCAGATGAAGTTCACACAGCAGGATCATTTATTTTAAAAATAAGTGTCATTTACAATACCTTCTCAAACAGAACTTAAATACATTTACTCAACAACAACCTGTCAAATAATGGGAGATTAAAATATTTGAGCCTCTCCCACCATCTAAACAAGGCACAGCTGTACATGGCTATTCTGAAATATCTCTATATAAAAGTGTTCACTCTTTTCACTTGCAGAGACTGGAGTTCAGCATTTCCTCTTCCACAAGCCATTACAGGGTAGTCCATACACTCAAAGAGTTTTGATAAAAAATTAAGCTTCAAGAATTTACAAAAACTATTAATGGGAAGTTTAAAGCCCTAGAAAAAGAAGATTTTTATGGTCTGAGCCTAGAGGTAGCTTGGATCAAGAAAGCAAGGCCAGCTTCACCAGCATGGTCCATACTGCAGAAAGTGCAAAATCAAGAGTTAAGGCACCAAGCTTTAGAAACCCCTGAGGTACTAAGAAAAAAATAAGTCAGCAGGAGTTACAGTCTGGCAGTGTCCCTTGAGCTGTGAAAAGCTGCTTTAGGAGTCAGAAGTTGCATCTGGGTTAGAGGAATCCTAAACCAGGATCCTGAAAGATTAGTGCAAGAATTACATAATAAAATTTATTTTAATGCAGAACTTAACACAGTAACACTGTTGGCTGGTGTTCCCAGCCCACCTCTTTTAACACAAATATTTTTCCTTTAAAAATGAGCAGTGGCATTGCTCATAAAGACAAGACCAGCAGCAAGGGCAAGTGCCAGGCAGCCCAAGGTCCCTACCAGCAGACTCCTTCCATGTGCTTTATCCCAATCCATTAATCCAGCAGAGGTTACACTGATCCCCAAGCAGGGATCGGACCAGGAATGGTGACAGGAGTAAAGAGGGAGATCAGAGCCCAGCTCAGCASAGTGGAGGCTACTCTGAAGTGCTGCTACCACCAGAAATGAAGAGAGACCCGTTAACTGCATCCCTTGTTCTCTCCCCTCCGCTTCTAAATCAAAGCAAGGGGAGGAAAAAAGGAATTGCTGACAACCAGGTCTTGGGTAACCCCAGCAGAGGCTTCCAGAGAAACAACCAGAAATGCTCTTCCCCACCTTGATGTAGGACAGCAGCAAGCTAAGACAACAGACCCACAAAGGCCAAACCCCCAGATACAGCCCTCTGCTATGGGATGAAGATGAAACCRATGGTCTGCAAAAGCTCTTATCCCAGGATCAGGATGCTTTCTGCCAGGAATGAGACTGTTTCCAATATAAAAATTGCAGTTTCCTAAGCAAACCTAAAGTGCCCCCACCCCCCCAGGCTGCCAGGGGTCTGGCCYAAGCGCAGGTAGAACAGATCGGCTTCCCTTCAACAGCTCGGCCCTCCAGCTGCACAGCACGCGACTGCCTCCCGAGTAATCCTCATGGCCAGGCAGATGGTATTTTAAAATTAATTTTTTTTTTTTTTGGGCTTCAGCAGGCTTTTTTTTTTTTTTTAAATCTCTCCAATCCCATCTCTTCTTTTCAGTCCTGTTGGTACCACTAGGATAGTCCAGTCCTCCTTTTAGTATGGAAAATACCAAGGCAACAGTCTTGCCCGACCCCTAGACAGGAAAAACCATATCTCAGCGATGGAGAGCAGCTCCAGGCCCCTCTGGGGACACGAGGGACAGCAGCAGACAGGCTCCTGCAGGTGCCACGAGCCCTGGGCACCCGTTTGCTGGGCCATCGCTGGCTGCTCACTTCTGTCCTTTCCAATTTCAGCTGCCTACAGGCCGGGGAGGCCAGCTGCATGCAGCCAGTGGGTGACACTAACAGCACGAGACAGCAGGAGACATTTCTAGCACAGACCTCCAGGAGGAGATTCCTGCCAGGGCCCTTCTCCCTCCTCCCCGTGCCGGGTGGGAGGCTGCAGAGCCCTGTGTGGCACCAGCTCTCCCAGCATCCCGGAGCTGCCCTGGGGCAACCTGCTTGGCCTGAGCRCGCAGAGATTCCTGGCCCTGCGCCCGCTCACCTGTACGTCCTCCCTCGCACCTGCGAGCACTGCCCACCGTAGTAGCCTCCCCGCTGGGAGAGCCCTCCCCGGGCGCGGAAGCGGCCGCGGTACCTGCCGCGGTCGGTGCTGCTGATGCCCGGCATGTTGGTCCTCTTGGGCAGCACCTGGAAGGCGGAGGCACCTCCATGGCTCTCCAAGGCTGGGAGACAGAGGGACCATCCCGGGGGCTCATCCAGCTCCCACCTTAATGACGCGGCCTCTGAACACGCTCTCGTCCAGCTCCACCGCAGCCTTCACAGAGCTCTTCTCCTCAAACTCGATGTACGCGTACCTGCGAGGGGACAGACGTGAGCACTGCCACGGGGACACCCCCAGCAGAGCGACCACCACCAGCCCCTTCCCCATCCCTCCCCATCCAGCTGCACATCCCGAGCTGCCAAGAGGCTCCGGCCAGCCAGCTGGCCAGGCTTGCAGCCCGTGCAGGACATGGATCAGGTGGCTCCCCACKGCAAGGCTGCTCCGTGGGACCGGAGCCTGGGCCACTCATCACTGTGCAGGGGGACCAAGCACCGCATCAAGTGTGGCACTCAGGAGAGCAGCACAGTGGGGCAGCAGTCATGGGGCAGACTCACCTCTCTGCAGAGCCTGGGAGGAGGTCAGGCTCTTGCCCTCCATACAACACCCCAATGAACCAGCACTGGCTTCCACCTGGGGAACCTCCCCAGGCCAGGGGCACAGGACCCAGGTGCCTCCCAGTACACGGGTACAGGTAGCACCAGGTCCTGCCCTCTGCACACAGCRGTGGGCAGTGCTGCTTTCCAGGGACTCAGGAGCTCTTCCTATAGGACCCATGGCATTGCATAGGGCTGATGCCTGGGAGGCCTCAGTTTGAAAGCCTTTCTGACAGGGCTCATACCAAAACCACTAACCCRCAGCAGGGTTTGGAGCACAACCCCCTTCTCTCCTTGGGAGTTCCAAATGAGCTTGAGTTGTCTCAGGCAAAGAGCTGCAATCCTGGAGCCAGCAGCTTTGGAGGAACCACCTCCCCTCCTGGGGCCAGCAGGGCTGTTTGCAGAGCAACCGGGTAGAGAGGAACAACCTCAATCCACTGCACACAGCAAGACAGGACACATGCCTGTTCCCAAAGCCTTGGGGCACAGGGTCTGACCCAGGGCAGCGCCCCTAGGTGCCCCCAGCCCACTCCAACTCAGACCCCATGCACTGTACTGACCCTTTGGGGTGTCCCGAGAACTTGTCACAGAGGATGGTCACACGGTTGATCTGCCCACAGCTGTTGAAATGAGACTCCAGCTCCTCCGCAGTCCCACCATAGTCCACCTGCAACAACAGTCCCAGCCCCTCAAGCACCACCAAGACCCTCTGCCAGTCCCAGCCCCAGTTCTCCGAGGCAAGGGGAGGCCTTAAGGGCCCTCTGTGAACACATCATCCCTTCCCCAACAGCAGGGAAATCCTCACTAGCACACTCATATCACCACTGCACCCAGATCTGCACTGTCACATGCCATCTCTGTCTGCAAGGAAAGAGGCACCACCTGGATGGCCAAGACCAGAGCCCAGCTAGTCCTTAGCTAAGGCCTTGCTGTCTCCTSAGCAAGCTAAGGTCAGCAGGGACTCACCCAGAGGGGTCTTTTCCAAGGCTGACAGTCACCAAGGCTCTGCACCACTTATCCCCCAGGTCATCACTGGGATGCAGGTTGTAACCCAGGGAAGCAGTGGCATCACCCTAATTCCCCAGCCTGGAAACCCAAGTCCAGGATTTGGAACAGCACCTGTGGCTCCAACTTACATTGCCCACATAGATGGATCGCTGGTCAATCTCTATTTTCTCCTCAGTCGTCTTTGGGAACAAGCCTGCAGAGACACGGGTTGCCCTGAAGCATTGGGTGGAGAAGCAGGAACCTTCTCGCACAGCTGCCACCAAGCAGCTCCATGTTCTCTTAGGCCTGATCACTTCATGGACCTGATTACTCATCACATCAAGATCCCCATGACCATGTTCAGGTGTGGGCATTCCCAAATGAACTACAACAGCCTGCTCCCTCCACCCTTTGGCTTTTATCACTCCCAGAAAAAAAAATTATTCATTAATTTACTGAATTTTGGCCTGTAGGGTTGGGAGGCAAGAATCGATATAACCCAAATCAGCACCATGTCCAGTCCTGATGGACACCCTGGTCCTCAGGGTGTCCTTGGTGGAGGGAGCAGCACGCAGTGACAGCCCATACCTGCCTCTGAGCTCACGAGGAAGCGTCTCTCCGCTTCCAGCTGCAACTCCTTCAGCCTCTCATCCTCCTTCTCCATCTCCCGCACTCTGGCTTTGATGGCCTCCAACTCCTGAAACACAAACCAAGACTTGCGCAAGCAGCATCTGCAACAGGGACCTTCATCCCACTGCCCAGCTCAGACTGCAACACCAGGCCCTGCACCAGGCACCTTCACAGCACATCCAGGCTTGGGGACAAGGATGGGCTGGGTGCTGRGGACAACACCTGCCATATGAAAGGGAAGTTCAGGTCTTAGCTCCACAGGAGAAGAATGGAATATACCACACACTTCCTTTCTTGTATTTACCTGCAAAACAGCATTTGCTGGAGCAGAGATGCCCCAGCAGCACTGGGACTGCCAGATGCAACCAGAGATTGAAACTGGGACCATCAGGAGCCATTTGCTTAAGTGCAGGCAGACACAGCTCAAAGGGGAAAGCTCCACAGCAGGGGAGTTACAGCTTTGATGATGGGCACCATAAGCAAGACACCTCTTATTTCTAACTTTAGGGAGCATGAGAATAGAAAGTTTGCTATTCTCTTAGAAAAACAGTGAAAATGGATTTCACAATTCACCAAACACTCACTGGGTCCTGCACACCCAGCTCCTCCACACTGTCCCCCTCCAGGTGGCTCAGGTCTAAGTCTTCCTCTGCAGCCTTCTGCAGAGCTGTCATCTCTGTCACATCCCAGGACTCCTCCACTGTTGCCATGGATGGCGGGTCCTGCCACCAGATCCCAGAAGTGTCCAGAAAGAGAGGGCTGGGWAGGAAGAGCAGCAACAAGCAAGCAATAGTTTAACACAGAGTTTGAAATAGAACACCAGCCAGGCAAAAGCTTTGAGGGCACTTCCCCCAGAAAGAAGAGCTCATTCCCTGAGCTACAGGCAGGCCTGCAGCAAGACTCCAGGACTGCAGGAATCTCCCCTAAGGAAGACTGTTTGGTTCACATGCATTGAATCACTTCCCAGTATGGAAGGGTATGGGAAGGGTTGGGAAGCCCAAGTATCATAAATTCACTGAGGTCAAGGGAAGAGGAGGCAGAACTTGTCCCAACAGGAGAGCTCCCAGACTGTATTCAGGGAACAGCAGGGATTCCAGCCTCACCAATGAAACACTAACCCACAGATTTCTACATTCCAGCTCCTAACTCAGCCTCACAAGACAACAAACTCTCTTGCTCCTGAGTGAAAAGCTGATCCAGCCAGGAGCCTGGAATCCCAGCGCCTCCCACTGAGTCAGGTCCAGCCCCCAGGCCCCTGCCCACCACAGAGCTGRCTCCCCAGCGGCGGCGCCCCCGCCGCGCCCGACCTACCTCGCCCGGGCCCCGAACATGCTGCGCCCTCCTCGGATGCAGCCAAGCGGCGCCACGTGCGGATCTCCCGCCACCACATGCGCCTTTAGCGCCGGCGCGCCACTTATCATACATCAGTAGCCAATCAGCGCGGGGCGCGCCGCGAGGCCCCGCCCCAAGGCGGCAGCCCGGCACCGCCGCCGCCCCTCGCGGGGCATAAGGTTCGAGTCCGGGGGCCGAAGGTTCGAGTCCCCGGCCCGGGACCACTGGCCCTGCTGGCCCTGCCAGCCCTGTTGGCTCTGCTTGCCCGGTCGCCACTGGTGGTGGGCAAGCTGGGGGACATCGCTGCTGTTGCTCTGAGCAGGGGACTGCGGTGCTGCAACCCTGGGGGGTTGCAATGCTGCCCCAGGCACTGGGAGACCCCTGAAGAGGGGTGCAACATCTTGGAGGAAAAATCCCTTAGTAAACAGGGGGCAGGATGGRGGATTCTTGGGGGAATCTGAAGGTAACCCACAGAGTCACCTGCCGCAGACACCSTGTCCCAGAGCCAGGAGGGGGGGGATGCACCGCCTCCAGGACATACGGACACCCCGGGGCAGTGGCRGGATGCGCAAGCAGAGGCTGTGGAGCCCTCCGGGTGATATTAAATTGTCTTTATTACACAGATACAGAGTTAAGAACAGACAGAACCTGAATCATAAAGTTTACATCTTGCACAGGTCAAACATACAGTACACTTAGAGAAAGCAGGAAACAGCGAGGGGTGGGGGGACAGCATGCCGAAGGAAAGTCCTATCACGTCATCTCTCTAGGCTGGCAGGGGGAGCGCGGCAGGGCAGCCCCCCCCCGGCTTCCAGCGCCCGGCCCGCATCCCTGTGCCGAGCATCCCCGCTCCGACGCCCGCGGGAGCATCCCCATCGCCGGAGCTGGGGCTCCGCGCGCAGAGCCCCGAATGGGATCTGGAGGGAGAGGAGCTCTGCTCCGGGGATGCTCCGGTGCCTGTGAGCCTGAGGAGAGGAGCGCGGGGTGAGTGAAGCCCTGGCYGGGCTGCGCGGCGGGTGCAGGGCAGGGGGAGGATGGCTCTGCATTGCTTCGGGGGGCGGCACTTTGGTTTCAGCTGGGATTGGGGATGGGAAAGCGAGGAAGGGGCTTCACCCCGCTCCAGCCGCCTCCTCCGTGTCCCTCCCAGGCCCTCCGACCAGAGGCTTCCGGGCCAGCACGACCCCGCGAGCCCCCTCCAGCAGCTGCACCCTCGCTGCTGCCCTCCTCTCGTCGCTAATTTTTGGGAATATCACTCTTTAAAGCTGTCTATGCAGGGCCGGCCGCCCGTGAGCGCCGCACTGCCCGCCCCCTCCCTCCCTCCGCTTTTGGTTTCGATGCAAGGTTCTTTAGAGTATTTTTATTCTTATTAAAAGAAAGCAAAGCAAAACAAAGCAAACCAGAAAGGAAGCGAAACGAGAGCAGAGCCGCCGTGTAAATGCTCTTGCCTGCGGTTTCCCGGTGAGGCGGAGGTAGAGAGCAGGGCCCGGAGCGGCGCGGGCGGACGGACACGCATGGCGGGGAGGGGAGGAAAAGGCTCAGACACCAACAAGAGCAGTGGCCCCGCAGCAGGTGCATCTGCAATACTCATATATTACCTCTTCTCAGGAAACGTAAGAAAAATAGACAATATTACATATGCCACACCATAAATAAAGTGAACGGCGCTCGAGGGGCCCCCGGCTCAGCTCTCGCGGCCCTGGTGGGATGGGAACACTCAGGGGGAGACCTGACCTGCCAAGGGAGGAGATCCTGGGTGCGTGCAGCTGTACCCCAAGGTCTGGGGGTGCATATTGCCCTGCCTTGAGGTCTYGGGGTGCATGTACCCCGTCYTGAGGTCTCAGGGTGCATGCAACCCTACCCCAAGGTCTCGGGGTGCATGCAGCCATGCCTCGAGGTCTCGGGGTGCCATGCAACCCTACTGGGAGGTTTCGGGGTGCATGCAACCCAGCCTCGAGGATGGACGAGGTCTCAGGGTGCATTGAGCCCTGCTTTGAGGTCTCGGGTCGCACGGCCACGCAACCCTGCTGGGAGGTCTCGGGGTGCATGCAGCCCTGCCTCGAGCTTTTGGGGTGCCTGCGACCCTGCCTTGAGGTCTCGGGGTGCATGCAGCCAGCCCCGAGGTCTCGGGAGGCAGCAGGACCCTTCGGCAAGGGCGCTCGGCGGGGCCGCAGGGGCGACGCGGCCGGGGCAGCTTCCCACCCCGGCGGCCCGGGAAGCGMAGCGGCGCCGAGCGAGCCCCTCGCGCGCCTCCCACGCAAACGCACAGGATGGTGTCTGCAAATCCGGAAACTAAMGCTCCTCACCGAGCACACGAGTTCTGCGTCTTTTCGGTTCAACCTAGCTCCTAAACGTCACATCCTCCAGTGGTTTCTCATCATCTTTTATTTGGCAAATGTCTCTTATTATTATCAYYAYYATCATCATCATCATCATTATTATTATTATTTTTGGACCTCTGCAAACACTATTTACATTCACATTAACATGGAGCATTCGCGCCCTGGCTGTGCCGGGCCGCGCTCCGGCTTCCCTCCTCGCGGAGCCGTGGGACTTTCCGTATTGCACTCCCGTCCTCTGCGCTTTACACAATGACGCAACAAATACAAAATAATCTACACCATCTTTTTCCTCCTCCCTTCCTCTTCCTCCTCGTCGAGGAAGGCGCTGCGGGTCCCTCGCCGTTGCTTTCCTCCTGGAGAGCGTCGTGGAAAAACAAATCCGGTGCAAGGAGCGGAATAAAAAAAAAAAAAAAAGAAAACCCGGCATTTAAAAGCAAACCCGGCAGCACCCGAGGTCCGTGGCGGGGCTGCAGCGGCCGCCCGGGGCCCTGCGCGCTGCAGAGCGGGCGCGAGCGAGCCCAAGCGCGCCGAGGTGGCACCGGGCGGGCAGCGAAGGGCCTCGCAGCAGCTCCTCTGCCCCGGCGCGGCGAGGTAGTGGGGGCCGTGCTGCCCTTCCTCTCCATCATCGCGTCCTTGCGTCGAGAGCAGCTCGCCGAGGCACCCGCGGAGCCGCCGACGGCGCCCGGCCCGGCGCAAGCGGCCCCAGAGCGAAACGAACTTTGGCAGTGGAGAAACGTTTGGGTCCTTCCCGTTTTTGGATATCCTTTGGAGCAGAGGTGAGTCCGGTATGTTCTTGGCTAGCTAGCAAGGTAGTTTACAGGTGAGCTTCCGTCACGGGGTCCGACGTCGCGGCATCTGCTTGTGGGGTTTTTTTTTGGGATTCTTTTTCTTTTTTATTTTTATTTTTCCCTTTTGTATGGTTTCTTACTTAAAGCCAAAGAGTCCGACGTATTCATTTTTATTTTCTTTATTTTTTTTTACAAAAAAAAAAAAAAAAGATGAGACAGACAGAGAGACAGAGACGACGAGAAGTTCTTCTTCTTCTCTCCTGTGTGGGGCTGTGGTTTGGCTGCCCCCAGGCCCTCCGGGAAAGCTCCATGGGCCAAAAAACCAAAAAAATAAAATAAAAAGAGAAAAAACACCAACCCGGTAGTGCCGAGCAGCAATCCCCCGAAGGACAGAAAAAACAACCAAAAAGCCAATGCAGAGCCCGGAGCGGGCGCAGAGAGGAGCGGTGCGTGCCTCGGCTCCGCGCGCGGCCCCGGCGTGAGGAGGAGCGTGGCCGCTCTGCGCGGACAGAGGTGGTGGCGGCGGTGAGGCAGGTGAGGTCGGTGAGCA